>VZRX01006124.1:110944-121157 GCA_013398075.1 Notiomystis cincta
GGATGGGGATGCAGCACCACAGTTCTAGATGCAGTGGGAAGATTTCTTTAGCACTCCTGTGAAGCAGGTTATACCTTTGCCTTGCTACCTGACCTTCACACAGTGCACAAACACGTAATGTTCAGGTTCTAGCATGAAATTTCAACTGTCTGGCTCCTTTGTGCCACCATAACTGTACAGCTCATTCTCAGGGCAGATTTTGAAGGATTTGTGCTGCTTTGTGGTTTTGTGCAGAGTTTTTACGTGGCGCTTCCCCAGTACCACTTGCACAGAGTCCTTCCAGTTCCTGGAGAAGCTCAAGGATGCTGAAAAATCAGACCAGCCACACAGCTTCTCGTTTAAAGATGAAGAAAATGCATCATCAGAAGGCATGGTTCCATTTCCCATGGATGGCCCTGGTGGCCAGTGTGTGGCCATGCTTTCCCTGTTCTCCCTGGGACTGGTGGCTGTGAATGTGAGAATCCCAGAGCAGATCATCGTGGTGGACAGCTCTATGGTGGAAAATGAAGTGATAAAGAGGTACATGCTGTTATTTCTATTAGAAAATACAGTTTGGGGATAACTTGGATGAAATTGGACAGGAATTAGCATTTCCTGCACTGCACTGTGGCATTTTGACTGGGCTATTGTTTAGATTTTTATTTCTGAGGAGGTGCTCTGAAGACTTAATGGCACTTAAGTTAGTGCCTGTCATTATAGCCCTGGGCTGCATTTGCCTTGACATGTGACATTTCAATTGCTTGGCACTTCAGTGCCATCAGAGCTGACATGGAAAGGAGAGCACTGGGTGCTGCAGGAGCATTTTCATCAACATTGTGCCTTGGCGTGTCACAGACTGAGGGTTGGTAACAAGGTTTCAGCTTTATCAGTGAAACCTCTCACCACAGCAGTGCTTCTGTGCAGCCTCCTCTTGGATTTAATTTTCCTGTAAGCCTGCAGTAATGGCATAAACTGAAACTGTCCCCAGGCAGTGTGAGCCTGTGAGCCCTTCTCCTTACAGTCATTATGTGCTTTCCTAAAAGTGCAACTAAAATCTCATAGTAATTTAACCTGCTGTTTCCTATTGTGAACACACATGGAAAGTACTTTGTTATCTTTTCTCTGTAGAGCAGCTTAATGCCTATTTGAGGATTGTTATTGTGGTCCTTCTCCCATAACATGCTGTTCTTTAAAATGAGCAGCTTCAGTTCCTTCACTTTATCCATGTTACCCAGATCTCTGTCTTTCTCATTATTTTCTTCTGCACTGAACTGATGTCAAAAAGCAAATGCCATGCTCTTGCTGGCAGCTCTGTGCCAATTCCATCCTGTTATATAGGTGAAACACCTGCTAATGCATCCCAGGATGCTGAAGGGCCATGGCCTTGCCAAAAAAAAGCAGCCAAGCCTCCCAGTGCAATGATCTTACAATTCTTGTGCCTCACTCTAACAAGTTTATTTTCCTTTATCTGGTTAATTGTGTCCTCTCAGTGTGGAGGGACAGATGCAGAGTACTGTAATACAAATAACATACATTTGTCATAGGAAATTGCTCCCTGCTCTTTTCCAGGCTGGCTTTCCATTCTGCTGGAGATGCTCTGGATGCAAATCCCAGCTTCTCATATACTTGCAGTGTCCTCAGTTGAGTGATCCTGTGCAAGCTGAATGAGCTGTTTTATCAGCCAGGTCATTAACAGAAACATCCTGAGCTCTGGACTGGTCCCATTGCTTAGTAGGAGCATCTGGAGTTGTGCACTCACTATTTTTTTCTAAATAATGTGTTCTCTTTCAATTTTAAATATGTTTTAAAAGAAGGCACTTAAAGTCTAACTCATTTTTAAAAAGGTTGGAAGGAACCTTTCATTGTCCCTGGCATAACCTGCTTAAAACAGAAGCAACTTCAGAGTTGGATGAGGCTGTTCAGAGCCTTCAGCTTTATCCAGAGTAGCTCTTGTCATGACCTGGAATAAATAGTGTTGGTTTGACTAAGTTTGTTTCTGGGAAACCCATCCTGGCTGCTGCTGCTATTCTTTTCTTTACTTGGAGGATGTCTGCAGTTTGGGTTTTGGTGTTTTTTTGATTATTCTTTTTTAAAGTAACTAAAATCTATGGTCTGTAACTCTCTCTGCTCCTTTTCACCCTTAAAAATAAACAGTCTGCCCCATCCTGCAGCATCCCTCATGCTCTCGGTGTCTAACAGATGTTCCCTCAAGATGAAGCATCTGCTGAACCAAGGAGCTTCAGCACTGGAGGCTATTTTGGGTTCATTTCAACACATTTGGAAAAAAAGAGAGAGTTTGCTTTCCCAGGGACCTTTGGTGTATTCCCTTTTCTGCAGTTCTTGTTCCCAGAGCTCTGAATCAGCCTGGTGTGGACACTGCCCCAGCTGTCCAGGACTGAAGCCCAGAGTGCGGGAGCGCCGTGTCCCTGCTCTGCTCAGTGTCAGGAATCACTTTCTTCTTTTGGGAGAACACCCAACAAACCAATCAAACCTCCTGTGTTTGCTGCAGCCTGGGGAAAGAAGGGCTGGAGGACGAGGATGATGACGACGATGACTTGGATGACAGCTCCGGAGGCAAACGCCGAATCGAAGTGAAGCCTCGCCAGGCCTCTCACACCAACTATTTGCTGATGAGAGGCTACTACTCCCCTGGCATTGTCAGCACACGCAACCTGAGCCCCAGTGACAACATCGTGGTCAACTCCTGCCAGGTGAAGGTCAGGCTCAGGTGTACCCCCATCCCAGGAAGGCTCAGCTCTCCAGGTTAGTTCTGTTTGGCCTGAAGTGCACAGAAGGGGTGCGGAGCAGGAGAGGTGGTGAACTCAGCTGAGGAGCTGATTTAAACAAAGCCCCTTAACAGGAACATTCTGTTTTCATTATACATGGAAGGCTTTCTCTCATGACTTAAAACAGATGGCTGACTTAGGCTCTTGTTGGTAACAAGGCCTTGCCTCCATTTCATGTTGTGTTTAACTACTACTGCAATCTGTCCTCTGGTCTCTTACCCCTCTCCAGGAGGTTTTTCAATCCCTTCAACAACTTAAAATACCATACAATGTCACAGCCAGGCTTTCTCTTCTCTAAAGAGAAAAGAAAATCTTTCAGAGCTCCTTGAGTGGAAATTCTCATTTAACTTGTCTCATGCAAGTGCCTGAAATAGTGGTGTCCAATGTCTGGCTTGTTACCTCAGTAATTTAAACGTTTTTATCATATTTAGAGCTGTCTGCAGTTCATCAGCACTGCCCCTTCTTAAAGAGCACCTTGTTTTCAGCTGTAGTGCACGTTTGCAGAGCCCTGAACTCCCCAGCTGCAATGGTCTGGTGCTGCCCCTGCCCATTTCCATTGCTGTTGAGACAGAAGTAAAACAGAAATTCTTTCTCCTGGGCCTCTCAGGCCCTCCAGCTGTGCTGAGCTGACTGCTCATTACAGCTGATCCCATCTTCCTCTGGCAGCTGCCCCAGGTGTTCCAGAGGTGGAGCAGCCTGCAGGTGAAAGGGAAGGGAGCAGGAAGAGCAGTGCCAGAGCTGCCCCCTGCTCAGCCAGGACTGGGATAGGGGTTACATGGCTTCAGTTCTGGATACTTTGTACAGAGGAGTCAGTCTGGGGCAGTGCTGGGCCTGTCACTGAACACAGAGATGCTTTGTTGAACTGTTTGTCTAAAGCACTGTTGAGTGGTAGTTCAAGCCATGTCTGGCCAACAGCTTTCTGCTGTGGATTTTTTGATTAAAAGTGTCCTTTACAGCATTTTTTTACCCTAGAATTTTCACTTGACCTTCTTCAAGAAAAAAAAGGAGAGGATTCCCTCATTAACTCAGAGCTGAGTGTTAGAGAGAGCACTGCTAGGTGCTCACTGCCTTCCAGCCATCATTCAGTTTGCTGGGAGGGTGAGCCTTGGTAAACCAGTTTGTTCTTTACAGGTCTTTTCAGAGACAGATATGCAAGGCAGAAAGAAAAAAGGGAACTGCAGCCATGAGGAGGGAAAACTGAGCTCTGCTTTAGTTGGTTTAGAACCCCTCTAATCTGTTTGTCTTCCTGCAGTGTGTTGCACAGTAACTGCTGCTTCCCAGGCTGCTCTGGGAAGTGCAGACAGCAGCTTAAACTCCCGTGGTTTATTTGCTTTGCAGTTCCTTCCCTGCTGGATCCCATAGCTGTGGGCCTCTCCTGCCTCCCTGAAACTTTCACCAGGCTGATAAAAATCCAGGAAGAGAACTATGATGTGGATAAGTTTCTCCAGGAGTGTAGAGAGCGTTACGGGTACAGCCCCAGGGACACAGAGGCTGCCCTGGAGATCAGGAAGGCCATAGAGGCCACTTCCCACTTTGGGATTTGCAAAGCTGAGCTGAGCAAACGTTTCTGCAGCTATGAACAGGTGGAAGCTGAACGCAGCAGGAGCTTGGAGCAGTACCTTCAGGTGGGTTACAGCCAGCTGCTTTCCATACATCAGTGTGTGCATGCTTAGTATTCCCCTTGAACAGGACGAGCTTCCAGGCTGTCGGAAGCAGCTATAAATTGAAGAGAGTTGTTTATGTTAGGCAGGAGATCACACACCACAACTGAGAGCAAGCTTGTCTCAGAGTTAGGAAGGCCAATAATTAAAGCAGCACTTAATCAAAAATAAGAATGAACTGTTTCAGAAACCTAGAGGTGCCAACATCAACCTTGGGAAGCAAAGTACTCTTTCCCAGTTATATTTCTAACTTACTTCAAGCTGAAGAAAAATGTCTTGTGCTGTAATTTCAGGAAGCTTTAAGGGGTAAAGCATCTTTGCAACTTCAGTGCAGCAGGGGACAAAACTGAATATTCTGCTAAGCTCTTGCTCTTTGCTTGCTGCCAATAAAATCATGACAATTCCATGACACTGGGTTAAAGTGACATTTTTCAGTGAAAGCTCCTGGGATAATTTGTTGTGAGTGTTTTTTGTTTGTTTTTTACAGGACCTCATTGAAATGCAGCAGGTTTTAGAAGTAGGAGGCCACAGTGTGAGGCTGGTGGCAGTAGTGTTTGCCAAGCCCTGGCTGCTGCGCTCGGTGTGCCTGAAGAACAGAGCAGAGGATGCTGATCAGCCAGGGGCAGACACTGCTCTCCCAGATGGGCCACAGGAGCCCCTGCCTTCGGAGCCAGGGCAGGGACAGGAGGGGCTGGGACAGGAGGAGCAGCCGGGAAAAGACACACAGGGTGCCAGTGATGATGAACCCCCGAGGAAGAGATGCAAGACTGATGCCCTTGAGGGTGACAGTCACCTCTGCCAGGCTGCACAGCCTGCTCTGGCAAGTGCAGACGGCAGGAACTTGGATGCAGCTGTTTCTGAGCCTGTCCCCAGGAAGGAAGCTGTTACTGGGGGTGAAGAAGCTCCAGGAGGAGGCTCCCTGGGAGGGCAGGAAGAACCCCCAGCTGAACTCCCAGAGTCTGCTCCAGAGGCTGGGGATGTGGACGCTTACAAGGAACAAAATAAATCTTGTTCTGAGGACAAAGAACTTGAAGTAGAGAACAATGAGCTCAGCACTGAGCACAACAAGCAGGTCCCTATCCCTGAACAACCAGCCAGTGAGCAGGATGATGATCTTCCCTATTTCCAGGAGAACCCAGGAGTCTCTAAAGGTATGGAGGAGCCCTGAAATACAAACCAGCTCATCAAACCAGTAGCTCCATCTTATAAACAGATCCTAGATTCTTCATGAAGCTGTACAAGATTTTCTCTGACAGATAGATTGGTATAACACTAACTCATCTGGAAGGTCCCAGAGTTTTCAACTACATCAAATAATCCTTCCTGTGCCTTTTGCTGCAATGACTAGTCCAGAAGTATGTTTTCCTTAGAAACTTGTTTCCATGTCTTAAACTTCTCCAAAATAATTTGGATCTGAAGTTTCTCATGTGTGGCTTCAGTCCAAAGGTCAGACATCTCTTAGCCTAGAAAACACAGCACTGCTGGTGTGCATTTAGCTGGAATGCCCATGGCTGAAAGTCCTAAACTCATTACACCATTCACCAGGAAGCAGCACATGCCAGTGAGATTAACAGCCTCATTTGTAACCCAATTGGACTTCATTTTCATTTCCTTTTTACTGCCAGTTTTCTAATAGCTAGTAGTTCTTGCCAAGCTTTACATTTAGTAGTTTGTGGGGGATTTCATTTTGGTTTGGTTTTTATGAGCTCTGATCTCAGACTGAACCACAAGCTCACTGCTCCTGTGGTATCTTGCCAAGCCCTGCCAGTACCCAGGTCCAGAGGGTGATCCCTAACATCCCACAGCTTGGGATTGTTTAACTGGAGCCATCCTGCAGGAAATGTACTTGGGGCTGTCTAAACAGCAGAGACCTCAGCAGTTCTTAAATTAAACTACTGAAGTACTCTCCTGGATTTAACATCCTTGACTTGTTTGTAGCATAAGAGGGAAAAACCAGGAATTCTGTTATCAAACATGGAGTTCTCACTGGCCAGTGAATGTTTACATGTGCCTAAGCCAAAGCTGTTACCCTCTGGGTGTGGTAGGAATACCTCATTAAGTAATTGTCTAATTAAAACCCATGACATAATGTAATGGGAGTTGCAGAGACAGCCTTTGCTTTGAAACTGAGCCCTGCTGGAATCCTGAGTTTGCATTCACATCTCCAGCTCCTTGGAGTTCTGCCCAGCTTCCCTGTGATTTCCAGGAGCTTTAGGTTACCCAAACCCCTGGGAGAGCTGCAGGCCCTGCCCAGCTCTCTGTGACCCTCAGTTCTTTCAGCCCATACAATCACCATGGTTCAGCCATGGCACCAGGCTTCTGGGAGTAAGACCTGCTGGGACTGGGGAAAGGAACCACAAAAAGTGGGAGGAGGTGTGGGAAGAGTGTGCTGCAGGCAGGGCAGAGGGGCAGCTTGGAGCTCCCCAGAACTGATGGCAGCACCAGGAGTCGTTTGCTGGTGTGGTTTCCTAGCAAAGTGTTGCACTTCACAGCTTGGGCACCTTTAACTCTCCTTCCATTAGACAAGGAGCTGGAGTTAATTAGAAAATATGTGTCCTTTTCTTTCCAGGAAGCTCTGTGACAGATGTCTCCCAGGCAGCCAGGGACCGGTGAGTAACAGAGAGTCTGCAGAATTCCAAACACTTGGCACTGCCAAAATAGTGCTGGAGGCAGCGGCTCAGAAACCTCAGTTCTGTGCTCTGATGGGCAGTGAGCATTGATGATGGAGAAACCCCACTCCATTGTTATTGTTAATGTTCCTTGTGCTCCTGTGCATGCTGAAATAATGTCTCTGAAAGATATTTTTACTCAAAAACCAACAAGCTGCAAATGTCAGAGGAGCAAAACTGATTTTACTGCACAAGGCCAGTGCCAGCTTTCAGGTGCCCAGGAAAGGCCTGGAGAAACTGCAGTATGAGAAATGTGAGTTTCCATGCAGGGTCTGTCTTTTGGACACCAAAATGCTAAAAATGAGGAATTTGCTTCCCATCAGAGCACTGATGCTGCCTGGTGCAGGTCTTGGATAACTTTTGGAGGGTATTAGAGCTAATGCCAAACAAAGCTTCCATGCTCATCAAGACCCAAGGCAGCTGCTGGGTGTGTAATGGGGCTACGAGGGGTAGCAAGAACCTCTGTCAGGCAGAAATTGCCATGATGGGAAACCAACCCCACAGAATTCCCCACAGCTGAGTTTTCATTGTCCTTTAATTGCAGGGCCTGTGAGAGGGTTTGCTTCATTGGGAGGCCCTGGAGGATCGTGGATGGGAACCTGAACAAGCCTGTGTGCAAGGGCATGATGGAAGCCGTGCTCTACCACGTGATGACCAAGCCGGGCGTGACCCAGGCGGGGCTGCTGCAGCACTACAGTGGTGTCCTGCAGCCCGTGGCTGTGCTGGAGATCCTGCAGGTACAGGGCAAGTGGAGGGCACCTGCAGGGCCTGTGGCTGTGCTCAGATCCTGCAGGTACAGGGCACCTACAGGGCCTGTGGCTGTGCTCAGATCCTGCAGGTACAGGGCAGATGCAGGACCCACGGCCATGCTCAGATCCTGCAGGTACAGGGCAGGTGCAGGGCCCATGGCCATGCTCAGATCCTGCAGGTACAGGGCAGGTGCAGGGCCCATGGCCATGGTCAGATCCTGCAGGTGCAGAGCTGCCCCCTGACACAGCCAGCCAGCAGTGACAGCTCCACGAGGCCCAGGGGAATGGGAGAAAACAACCTTCTCCCTTTGGTGTAAATTAACCAGAGCCAGAGCGAGCCACTGCTCACAGTGAGGGAGGAGGGAAGCCTGATTTACCTGTCACATCCTTAATTGGCAAACAAAACATGGCAAGAAAATTTTGAGTTTCTCATCATTTTGTTCCCACATCTTGGCATTCAGTTGCCACCACTTCCACTTTGGACATGGAACTTGGATTACCATGGGTTTTTTCCTGTAAGTATTAAAAATCTGAAGCAGAGCAGTAATCCTGCAGGCCTTCCCAAAAGCAAGACTTCCCTGCTAACTGGAACTCAATTTTCCAGTGTCCATATGCCACTTCTTCCCTGGGGCTTGTTCCCTCTGGTGCCAGTGGCAGCTGGGAGTGTTGCCAGTCGTGCATATCCTTTGTTCTGGCTGTTCCAGGGATCCCTGGGCAATGTGAAATCAAACCCACAAAATCAAGCAGTTCATTACCTCTACATTTTACAGAGTGGAGAACTTCAATGTAACTTCTGTAGCAATAAATTCACTTAGAACTGGTCTGAAACCACAGGCAGAGCTTGTCATAAACCTATTAACCATTAACAAGGACTGGCATAGAAGTCTGGCATTTACACCTGGAGCAGCCTTAGATTTTTTTGTAACTGGTCCTAAGTGTTGGCATCTCTTGCTGAACTCCTTCAGGTATCAATCCCTGGGCTTGAAAGTAACTAAATATATCCAGCTATAGCCAGAGCTTGCACGTTAAATTTATCAACTTGTTTATCCTCTTTACCTTTGTGCTGTAACCATGGGCTCCTCAGGGGCTCAAGTGAAGCCACTTTTGGTACAAACTGTCCAATATATCTGAGAACACTGTAGATAAGGCAGCATTCACAGCATTCTTTTTTTCACTGCAACTGCCCAAATTAAAATAAGTTAATTTTTTTGCAGGGTCTGGAAACTCTTGGTTGCATCAGACGATTCTATATGAAAAAGCCATCCCCAGTGTCCCTCTTTTCTCAGCCAGTTGTGGAGGAAGAAGTAAAGAATCCCAAACTGAGTGAAAGCCCAACCATCTACTACGAGCCCACGATAGACTGTACTCTGAGGCTGGGGAGAGTGTTCCCCTGTGAAATGAACTGGAATAAATGGGTGCAGATTATCCCTGTATAGAAGGGGTAAAGCTGAGTCGTATTAAATTGGCTTGGCCTGTGGGAGAGAGTGTTCATGCAGATTAAATGTTACAATTTGTGCTCCGTCATGTTTTTATTAAGTTATATATCCTTTTTACTTCTGAATGTATTTAAACTGAGAATAAAGCTTGATGTTAAGACACAAGTAATACGTGATACTACTTGAAGTGTATTCTGCTTTTATCAGTAATCGGTTGCAGTGTAGTTTGGAGTTCCTGCTTTAACCGAAGGGGTTCCTCAGGTCAGAGCACAGCCCCCTTTGTTCATTTCTGGCTCTCTGTAAGGCCACAGCGGTAACGCTTCCCCTCTGCTCTGCCTCCTGTGGCGTGGCACAGCAGCTGCCCCAGGGCTGGGGCTTCCTCACCGTCCTTCAGCCCGTGCCCGTTTCGGACACCGGGTTCGGGGTGTGCAGGGCACGGTTTGTTACCCCTGCCCTGAGTGAATCACGGCCCCCAGCCCTGCCCGGGGCCGCAGCACGGGCACAGCACCCTCTGGGCCTGATTCCCACCCCTGCCCGGCCCAAAGCAACCACGCAGCAGCCGCTCCCGTGCCCGCAGTGCCGCGTTTATTGCAGGAGCCGCATCCCCGCTGCCCCCGAGCCCGGGGCGCTCAGTCCCGCCAGCGGTGCCCGCACTGCGGGTTGCAGCACTTGTAGAAGGTGGTCATGGGCTCGTCGGCCGAGCGCGTCTGGATCTGCATGAAGTATGCGCGGGGGTGCTCGCACTGGGGGCACGGCTCTGCGGGAAAAGCGCCGTGGGGGGCCGGCAGGAGCCGCGAGCCCCGCCGGCCCCTCGGCCCGGCCCTACCTGCCGTGGAGTCCACGTTCTCCCAGGCCGCGGCGCCGCCCAGCACATCGTCCACCTCCTTCAGCCGCGGGTACTTCCTGCTGGTCACCTGCGGGGCCGGGAGCCGC
>VZRX01006124.1:121423-155854 GCA_013398075.1 Notiomystis cincta
TGTGCAGCACCTCAGCTGGTGAGCGGGGCCGGGCGGGCGGCTCGGGAGCGCGTCCCTCCCCGGTCCCCCCGCTGCGGTTCCCCCTGAGCGTTTTCCCCCCAGGAAGTACATTTGGAGGACCTACCACCTGACGTTCGGCGGAGAGAAGCTGGCGGATGACAGGAAGAAGCTGAGAGAGTGAGTAACTGAGTCAGTGCTGAGAGGAGCCCGCGGCATCCCCACGGGCAGGGTGAGGTGGGAGGTTGTGCCCTGGCCCAGGTGGGTCCTGTGCTGGAAATTGGCTGGAAGTGGGACAGCACTGCCCACAGACGTGGGACGGGCAGACTGAGGGGCTCTCTGCAGGACAGGCTGGCCTTGGGGGGCTCCTCAGCCACCACCATCCTGTGCTAGGTCCAGCCACTTTATACAACCCCCCAGACCCCGTGGCCATCCATCCCAAACTCCTGCAGAACAGTTACAGTTACTGAGCTCAGCACAGGTGCTGATGGAGGACAGGAGAGAGCAGGGAACAGGAACAGGTTGCCCAGGGAGGCTGCGGATGCCCCAGCCCCAGCAGTGGTCAAAGCCAGCCTAGAGAAGGCTTTGAGGAAGCTGGTCTGGTGAGAGGTGTCCTGTCCATGGCAGGGGAGTTGGGACTGGATGGTCATTAAGGTCCATTCCAACCCCATAACACCCTGTGAAGAATGCCAGGAAAAGAGGAAACCCAAGGACAGGTGTTGATCCTTGAGCTGCTCAGCCACCTCTCAGACAGTAACACTGATAGGCCACTGACACGTTTCCCTGCCATTCCTGAGGCCAGGAGGGATGAGGCACTTCCCAGTAGTGCTGGGTTTGCCAGCCTGTTGCAGACCAGCAAGAAAAAGTGGTCTGAAGCACTAAAATTTACCAAGACAGCCCTAATCAAAGCTGTCCTTGGAAGAGTGAGCCTGGGTGACAGATGTTGCATTTAAGGGGGTGCTGCAGTTAAAGGCAGATGAGCAGATCCTTCAGTGCTGGCAGCATGTCCCACATACACAAGTGAGGATTGAAATGTGTCCTCTAGTGGAGCACAGCATGTGAGGGTAGGAGTCCATCTGTCCCTGGGAAAGATGAAGCTGTAGGGGTTCACAGGTTGTTTTTCCTGGGAGACTGGCATGTAACAGCACAACTGTGTTCAGGTACGGCATCAGGAACCGGGATGAGGTCAGCTTCATAAAGAAGCTTCGGAAGTAACCTGGGGGTAAGTCCTGAATCCCTGAATGTTTTCATTAAAGGCTCCCAGTTCCTCATCTTCCCCAGGCCGTGGTGTTGAGGCTCAGAGCTGCTGCTGCTGCTGCTCTCTGCTGGCTGGCAGAGTATTTCTGAATGTTTCCAGATCCTGGTAGTGTTTGTGCTCCTCTCAGGGCAGGGAGTGATCACTGAGCTACTTCAGGTAACACACACTGGGAGCAGCAGCAGGAGTAACTTAGTGCTGGCCATGGTGCATCTCTGACTCTCTGTTTGGACTCTCAGTCTGCTTCTACATTGTCTTGAGACTTGTTAAACACAGTGTTCCTTTGCTGCTGTGACTGTTTCTAGGACCTTGCCTTCTTCTAGGCTTTTTTAATGTCTGGAAATCATTGTCAGGAGCATGGCTGGGTTTCTGACTCGTGCAGATGTAATTCTCTATTAATACTGCTATTTTGAGAAAGTTGTGCACACAAACACAAGATGTGGCCAAGACTCTCAGGCTCAGTAAGTTTTATATTATGCCTCTAAAACCACAGTCACAGTGCCTGAAGAACAGGGGTAAGAGCAGCTTGTCCAAAGCCTTATTTTGCTGCTCCAGGTAGTTAGGTTAAAAACTCTTCTTTTTTTACCACAGTTACCTTTTATTCTTCTTTCAACACTGCCCTATTTTCAAGGTCCAGTGTAATAAAATGTGTGCCCTAACCCTGTGACCAGCAGTCACCTCTGGCATTAGGCTGATCCCTCCTGGGCCATCATGGCAGTGTGGTGAGAAGAGCCCAGCATGCAGTAATTATTGCCACTGACAAAGATGTTTTCTCTTTAACAGAGAGAGCAGAGAATCCAGCCCTACCAAGACCAGACTGTGGATTCAGCACCTTCCTGGAGGAAAATGTTGTCACACTTCAAAGAGGAACAAACTCCACTGACTGGACATTCTCACCTTTTTTACAGTTGCTGTTTGCAGTGTTTGTCTCTGAGCTGTATGTGCATTCCAGGGATTAAAGAGACCCTCTAGTTTTCTGGGGCTTTCCAGGCCCCTATTTCCAGCTGCAGATCTGCATCTGGCTGGTTTGGGTGCTCCACAGGGTACATGAGACAGCAGAAGTGAGATTAAGTAACAAAGGTAGGCAGAGACTACTCAGAACAATTCACAGTAGCTAAAACGCTACCTCACCGTTTAATCACCACCTTAGCAGTAGTAAACAACTCTGGTTAAAAATGTAGTATTGAAACTAGTGTAATAAAAATAATGGCAGCAGAAAAGGTTCAATACAATTGAACAAGGCACAAATGTTCTGTTTTTCAGAGTCTTCTGAGATAAGGCAAACCATGCCTGGCAAGTGCTAAGGAGACAGTTTAAATTAACCACGGGGAGGGTTAGAAGTGTCATTGGATTAGAGGCTTTGTCCCCATGAACTGGCACAGCAAGTGCAAAGACAGTCCATCTCCAGGGCCTGCTCGAGAAGCCAGTCTTTGCTGTCAGTGGAGCTGTGCATCCAGGTCGTATTTCTCGCAGAATTTGTCTGTGAAGGGTATGCAAGTGAGGAACTCGCACCACTCGCACTTGATGGGGTAGAAATAGAACAGAATCACCAGTCCTGAGAAGAGTGCAATGAAGATCAGCTGGAAAACTATAATTTGGCATCGTTTCCTATATAAATCAAACTTCCCAAAGCTAATGTAGGGCAGGAAGGCAAAGGAGAGGAAGAAACCACTGATAAATCCTGAAATATGAGCAAAATTATCGATCCAAGGCAGGAGGCCAAAGGCAAAAAGAAAGAGCACCACAGCCAGCAGCTTGAAGAAAGCCCTCCATGGGCGTGCCAGGATTTGCCAACTCTGGAAGAGCTCCACAAAGAGACAGGCCAGAATTCCAAACTGGGATCCTGCAGGGCCAACCTGCAGAAGAAGAGCAGTACAGATAATGTCAGGCTCATGCCACCTGCCTGGCCCCTGCAGCCAGCTCCAGGCATTTGTTACTTCTTACTCCACTCCTTGTTCAGTGGTTCTTGGGAAGGAGACTCTGCAGCCTGCACATCCATATAATGGGGTGCCAGGAGTAGAGGGGCCTGGTTGGATTTAGGATCAAGGTGTGAGGCCAGAACAGACTTTATATTTAAAGAGGGCAGATGTGGTTCAAGTTGCCAGAGGGGAGAGGCCTTTGAAGGCAGTCCCCTGGCTCCCCCCACCCACCATGTAGTTTTCTTTCTGAAAGGGGCTGGAAGGTAGTCCTGCAGGTCCTGCCATGCAGTCTCCTGTGGGCAAAGTGAGCTCTGCTCTTTGCCACTCCCATGTGGAGGGTGTCTGACACCAGGTACAGCATTGGATTCCCACCCTGCCTGGGGCTTCTCTCACCCTGTGTCTGGACAAACCCCCATCTGTTATGAGAGGCAGCCCTTTTCCTGCAGCCAGCCCAGGCCAGTCACTTGGAAAGCTCACAGAACTCTGGGGGATGTTGCTGCCCAGCAGTTAAATGATGGTGTGGTGCCACCTTCGAGCTACAAGTGCCAAGGCTGCAGTGGTGAGCCCAGCTCTGGTGGCTCTGCCTCAGCCACAGAGGCACAGGCATGCAGAGAAGTTGTGTTCAGGGCAAGTTACCAGGACCCTGGGCTGCAGGAGACCCACCTCTGCTCTGTAGGGTAGAAATATTGCACTGGCAAGGTTCCCAGTGATGCCACTGAGAAGGTAGATGATAGAGATGCGGTGCCATCCTGCCAGCTTCTCTAGGTCCCGCAGGATCGTCATTTGGAAACAGACTGAAACCAGACAGTGCAGGATCCTGCCAAGTGCAGAGAGCAGGAGCTGAAGCAGCAGCCACTGAAGTCACCCCTGTGCTTGTGTTCTGTCCCCAGCCTTGCTGAAGTTCCTGGTCTGGCCTTGCCCAGGCCTCTGATCCCTCCCAACAAACAGGATGGCAAACCTTGGCAGAGAGCACAGCTCAGATCCCTGTGTCCCCCACGAAGGACAGCCACAACCCCCTCAGTCCCTGGGCTGAGGGTTCCCCCACCCTGATGGTGGAAGGTTGGCACCTCTGCTTACCCTGCGTGGAGGAAAAGCGAAAGCCAGAGGCGGTAGAACTGGTCAGGGACTTCTGGATTTAGGAAAGGAAGGAGCCCACAGACATCATCCATGCAGTGCACCTAGGGCAGAAGTGGGTGTTGAGAGGGGCCCTTGCCAAGCCCAGGGCAGACTGCAGATAGCTCTGCAAGAGGGGCTCTCCTCCCACTTCTCTGCTGAACCAAGTCCCAAGCCTTGTCTCCAACACGAATTTACACATGACCTCATCCCTCCCCTGTGGCAGCTTTAAGCCCTCATTTTTCACCTCAGCACCCAGAGCTGAGGCATCTGCTCACTCACAGAGCAGACTGGATCCTCCCCCTGCTTTCACAGTGGTCTTGTGCTGGGCTTGCACAGCTGCCAGCTCAAGTTCCAAACTGGCCCCCAAAAGGGGACAGATGCAGCCAGCTCTGCCACTCCAGTCAGGATCAACGGCTTCCCCCAGGCTCAGCGTGGGACAGGACACAGGACTCCCACCTACTCTGCAGCACTGCCCCCCCCAGATCCTGCCAAGCTGCTGAGGGGACCAGGAGGGAGAAGGGCAGCCACAGAACCCCACAGCTGCACACTTACCTGAGAGCAGAGCGTTGCCTCCTCGTGGAAATAGCCCCGCATGAATTCACAATACTCCCGGGAGGTTATTTCACACCTGCAGGAGGCACAAGTGGCACATGGAAAGCACAAGGGATCATTCCTGTGCCCACCCACTCTCCTTTTCTCATCCCATTCATGAGAACTGATTTCTTCAGCTGCCCCTGACATGCTCTAGTGTCTCAGCAAAGGCACAAACACATTCCCCTTTGAGCCCTGTGCCACTCTCCACACACACCCTCCTGCTTCTCTCCTCCAGGAAAGCCTCCACAGACCTGCATGCCTGGGCTCCAAGGCAGGTCCTAAAGCTGTCTCAGACTGGGGGAGTCCTGTGCCTCTGCTGCTGGCAGAGGGGAAAGAGGGGGGCTATGTTAAGAGTGTCCTGGTCATGACTTTCAGGGACAGAGAAACTCCTTGGGGCAATACTCATTTTTCTCCCTGGCAGGGCAAGCCAAGCCCAAGCACTGGGTTGTTACTCAAGCTCAGAGGCAACATGAGAAAAACAGCATCTTGCTCTTCTGCAAACCCAGAGCAGGTAATTTCCTGGCATCTCCTGTGAGTGCCCAGGGACTGCAGGCTGGGGACAATGGAGCTTGTCAGGACCAAGCTGATCATTCCCAAGGAAAAGTGCAGGACTTCTCAGCAGAATTGTTCCATCCCTACAGACTGGTATCCAAATCCCTCCAAACTGCAGGGGCAGTTGAGTGAGATAGCCTGCTGTGCCACAGACTCAGGCTGGCTCTTATCTCCTGCTCCCAGACTCCTGCTCCTTCTGGGAGACCTGACATGGCTCTCTGTCCAGCTCCCCTTCCCAGCAGGGCTCTGGGCTGTGTGTGGAAAGGACAAGGAGGGCCAATGGCTGTGTCTACAACCTGAAAAGGCCCTGTGTGTCACCCCAACAGCCAGCCCCTCCCTACAGATAAAACTCACTACCTTCCCTTGGTCCCAATGCAGCAGGGCCGGCCTGTAATCACACAGTCCATGTGGAGGTGGTTGGTGTAATTCCCAGCACTGTTTTTTGTGCAGATCTGGAAAACAACAACAAGCTGCAGTCAGACAGCCACAGCTTTGCTTGCTGGCTGGGTAAAATCAAAACAGCCCCTTGGGAAGAAGCCAGATCCCAGACACAGCTCCCTCTGACAGCAGGATGGTGCCTGATACTCCATCTGCCTGAACATCAGTTGACACCTCCTCTCCAGCCCGAGGCTGAGTTGGTTTCCATCTCCCTGTTGCCCTGACAGGATCCAGGGCTTTCGCTGGCACAGGACAACTTTTGTTCTTGGAGGGCTTTGGGCCTTGGCTGGGCAGAGCGTGGCTGCCCTGAGCTGGTGTTTGTGACAAGCAGCAGGAGCTGCACCAGAGGCCCTGCCCTCCCAGCAGCACAGCTGTGGCTCTGCACAGTGGGATGCAAATGCCACACTGCAGCTGCCCGTGCAGCCCCGTGCCTCTGGCCACACTCACCGGCCACTTGGTGATGTCGTCTGGCCACTCGTGCGGCTCCATCGAGGCTGGCTGCTCACACACCCTGCAGCAACAAAGCACACATCAGCCTGAGAAATACCCTTCCCCAGCACCAGGCAGGATTTCCACACTGTGCCTGTGCCCAGGCTGCCATTCCACAGCTCCCTGTGTCGCTGGGTGGTGACACTGACAGAGACCAGATCAGCCAGGGCCATACTGGTCAAAGCCTCAGCCTCCTTCCAGCTGCAGACATCACAAAGGCAGAGAGCACACAGCTGCCCAGCATCAAACTGGATCCTTTCCAGGTGGACACACCCCAAGGGTAGGAATTCAGCTGGTCTCAGCTCTGCATCAGCCCAGAGTGACTGTGTGCCATGGCACCCAGCAGCTGGCTGGGCTCTTGGACAGAGGTGTGCTGGGATGGTGAGTGCTGCACCCCTAGCAGGCAGGAGGGGAGCAGAGTTGAGGAAGGCAGCCACAGCTGCTGTTCAGGTTGTCAGCCCACAACAATGGAGCCCAGGGTGAGCAGAAATGATAACACCCTGAATCAGCCTCCCCTGCAGTGTAGGGACATCACTGCCCCATCCAGCAATCCACTGGCCTGGGACTCTGACTCTACAGCAGCCCTGACCCCCAAGGATGGCAGCTGGGCCAGGCAGGACCTACCTGGGGTCCTGATGACAAACAGAGCCAAACTGCCTCTTGTTTCCTGCCAGCAGCGGTGTGCTGGGGTGATGGGGCCACTTCACCCACACGGCCAGCGTGGACTGCAGGAGAGAGGAGAGGTGTCACCACAAAGCCCAGGGAGAGAAGCATCAGCAGAAATGGCCCTGAGGCTGCAGGGCTGGCAGGAGAAGGGCCATGGCACTCACAGAGCACTCCTCCTCCGAGGTCTGCACGCAGCCCGACTTGTCGTTGCGCACGCAGCACGCAGAGTGCTTCTCCTTCTCCCGCTTGGCGCTGATGAAGCTGTGCACCTGCTGGTCCTGCCTCATGCACGGGGAGAACTTGGCCCCCAGGTGGATCAGGGCCTCCTGGCAGAGATGGAAACACTCAGCTCAGCAGGGGGCAGGCAGTGATTGCCTGGGCAGAGCAGGCTGTGGGAACTGCAAGGGGTACCCCTATCCAGACTCAAGGGACCAGGGACAAGTCCTGCATGAAGCCCAATACACACTACTGCACTTTGAAAACAAGTCCAGAACAAAACTTCAGCGATTTCTTTGCCCACAGCCCCAGAAAGACCAGCACCATGGCTGGGAAAGAAAACTTTGTGACATTTCCTCTTCATCTTTGTCTTTCCCAGGGGGAATGGCACCAGAAAAGCTGTCACACACACCGTACGACTCCTGCCTTTTTTCTAACCCTGTGCTTATCTTTGTAGGAACAGGATGCAAAGCAGGGGTGCCAAGGTCCATCCCAGCCTCCAGGCACCCCATTCTGCAGAGTGGTTTGGGCTGGGAGCACTGCTCCTCTCTGACAGTGACAGCAGATCCCTGAGCCCCAGAGGGCTCTGGTCCATGCAGCACACAGTCCCCATCCACCCACTACCAGTCCCACAGGAGGCACTCACTGAGCTGGGGCCAATCCAGAAGTTTTCCTGCTGAACATATTTGACATTTTCATAAACCCCTCTGTTTCGCAAGACCTACAAGGAGAGAAAGCAAGAGCCCTGTGAGCTCCAGCCCACAGGATCAGCAGGGCAAGCAGTAGGGACTGGTGAAAACAGCCCCCAGGATGAACAGAAATCCCCACAGCCAATGTTGGGGCTCACAGCTCTCTCAAACTGGTCTTTTGAAGGATCACAGGTAAACCCCCATCAAGATGTGGGCTCCTTCATGTTAACATTTCATTTAAAATGTCTCTCTCTGCCTACTTCAATTTGCAAGAAACCCCAGAGCCGGGAGCCCTTGGAGTGGCCTGAGCCTGCGCAAAGCCCCACAGAGCTGAGCAGCACAGGCAGCACCCACAGGCAGAGCAGGCCCAGCTGCTGGTGGCAGTGCTCTGAAAGCTGTCAGGTCCCTCGCTGGGAAGCTCCCCAGGGCATCTCCTGCATGGAGCAGGGACATGGCTGTAGAGATATCTGTACCCCAGAAACCTTTAACAACCTGTGGGAAGGCTACCAACAGCTTCAAGATCAGCTCCCAAAGTCAGACAAGAGTTTTGCTCCTAGCAGAAGCAAAATCCTACAACTGTTGCAAAAACTTAGCTCAGGTTTGAAGTATTTCCCTGCTGTGATCATCCTTCTGGTCTCCGCCAGGAGGGGAACAAGCTGCTTGGAAGTGCTGCCAGCACAGCCACCGTGCTTTGTGTCAGATACAATCTAACACAGGAGCACCGTGGCTGCAGGAGGGAGAGAAGGGGGGAGGCTCCCAGAGACCCTGCAGGCAGCCCCCCAGGGCTGGACAGGCAGCCAAGAAGGCAAGGAGCCAGCGTGCTGAAGACTGTGACACAACAGCTGAGGGCTGAAACTCAATCAGGCTCCGGGCATGTCAGGGGGATTCACTTACTGAATCAACAGTTTCATGTTGTGAGAACCCCACAGGGGCGATGCCGTAGATGCACACAGCGAGGATGGTGATGAGTGAATGCACAAAGGTGACCCAGTAAGTGAAGAAAGGCCTGCATGGAAGGAAGGGGAAAGGATCAGAGGCAGAAACACAGACATATTACATCTGCTGGCAGAACAGAGGGGAAAAGCTGCTGTTTTCCCCCAGAAACCTAAATCTAGGGCCTAAACCTAAACCAAAATCTAGGGTACATGGCCAGGATCACTTAGATGTGCACAGCACAGGAGGCAATGACCTAGGGTCTTGCTGGCAGACAGAACCTGTTTACTCTGACTCCCCCATTGCACTGGATGACCACCCTTTCCCAAGAAAACATCCAAGAGAACACCAAAGCCTGACACTGTTCTGTGTGCCTGAAATAATGACTCCAGGGGAATGATCAGAGGCAGGGATCGCTGAGCCTTGCTGTTCACCACAGGAAGGTGGTGGTGGCAGAGATACAGACACACCGTGAGGAGCTGGGTGAGGTCTCAGTGCACAGTGACACAACCACTGCAGCTGGCTCTGTACTCCAGGGCATGAAGACTGGTGGGTCTTTATGCCCTCAGTGAGCAGTGGAGCTGGAGCTCACCTGTGGTCATCCATGTCCTCGATCTGCCGTTTGACGTAGCTGTCGATGCGCTTGCGGTAGGTCCTGTTGGTCAGCTTGCCCACCATGCCCAGCCCATAGGGCCTCTTCTCCTTGGCAAAGAGCTTCCTCACAGGCACGGCGATGCGCTGGCCTCGCTTCTGGGGGCTCACGCTCACCACCTCCTGCCGCAAGCGCACCTTGGGCTGCGCCAGGCCCCCGTCCTTCTGCTTCCTCCAGCCTCGCTCCAGGGGGCTGAAATCAAAAGCAGGACAGCACTAGGGACCAGCCTGTTCCTGGTGTTTGGTGGCAGCAGAGGCTCTGGCTGTCCCACCCTCTCCGGGCTGGGCAGCAGCTGATGGCAGACAAGGTGCCCTGAAGTGGGAGCTGTATTTCAAAGGCTTACACAGAGCCAGTAAATGAAAGCACAGAAGGGGCAGAAAGCACAGAAAACACACAGAGAGTGGCACAAGCAGCTGTGCCAAACTAAGCCCCACCACTGAGGAGCTCTCAAGGCTTTAAAATATTTCAGCAACAGGCTGAAATGGAGAGGCTGCAACAGGCACCTCTGCAGCCTCAGGCACATCTATTTCCTCCCCTACTTCAATCCTCTTACTCTGCCCTCTGCTATTAAATGGAGTTTAGCCCAGCACTGGAAATACCCACTGTTAAAGCACTTCAATGTGACTGGACTGGCAAATTGGACATAAGAGAATCCAAGCAGACCAAGAAAGTGGCAGTGTCACACGTTGCAAACTGTACCAGCTATGTCTCACAATCTCTCTTCCATTCCTCCCTTTATTCCTATCAATATGCGCATTTTTCAGAATAAATAAAAGCAGGCTTGAACAACACAATAAAAATCCCAAGTATCCTGAGCTAAAAGAAGGCTTTTATGTCAAAATAGATCTGATGAACATTGCACAGGTTACTGGTGAATAATACCTGCTTTTTAAGTCTCCATCACATCCAGATAGTTTTGTATTTCCTTGCTCTTAAACAGCAGTGTGAAGGTCACATCACATCTGCAGCACTCAGACCTGACCAAAAATCCCAACTACCTCCCATTTCACCCTCCTCATTGCCTGGCACTGTAGTAGGCATGCTCCTGACACATGCTCTAGTCCAGTGTACCTCCTCTGGCTTCCAAAACATCCTACTCTGCACAAAGACAGTGCTTGTCAGACGTGCTGAGAGAAAACAGCCAACAAACTTTCTTCTGAAAGATGACTAGAGTACCTGGAGAGATCATGACAGCTCTGAAGTACAGGCAAGCAACAGGATAAGGGAGGATCTGAACCTCTGAAGCCAAAATACTGCTGGAAACTTCAGGGGTTTTCATACTGCACCTTGCAGAAGATGCATTTGAATATCCCAACTTCCCCCTGGGAAGTCTTTCTCCAGCAGAAGGTGCAGATTCCACTGCAGCCTGCTCTAGCCCAAGAGGTCAAGGGTTTCTGTGTGGCAGATGTGCTGCTTCCTGGTATTTCCAGTGCTGGAAATCTACCCATGCCCAAACAAACACCTCACCATGTGAAAGGACACCCAACTGTGACTCTGATAACAGCTCTCTGAAGTGTGAAAGAAATGTCTTTTCCTCAATAAATAAAACTATTTAAGGAGATTCACAGGGAGCCAAGAAGACTGAAACCGTCTCAGAGGAGTGACAACAAACTCCCACCATTTGTGCTTCCCCTTATGTTAAACTGAGTCAAGTTCTTGGAAACACTTGAAGGGAAAGTGCCAACACAGCAAGATGGGCTGAGAGCAGCAGAACCACAACAAGGACCTCCCTGTCTGCTCCATGTTCACACCCAGCAGAGCTCTCTGCTGGGGTGAGCTGACTCGGAAGCAACACAGAGCAATTACTCAGTACCAGTTACTCAGGTGGAAAAAATCTAAGCATACAGTACAGCACCACCCACATATTTGTAGGGCTCCCAGCATCAGTGCCACACCTTTCTCTCATTTCAAGTGAGGAATGCAGCCCAGCTCGACACTCTGCAATGTTTCACACTGCTCCTTGGAGCATGACAAGAGTTACTGGTGACTGTGGCAATGGCAACAGCTTTCTCACTTTGCCATGCTCTCCATAGCCAAAGGCTGGGCCCTCAGCATCCTCACAGCTCATTTGAAGTGTCTTTTGCTTCCTCAAGGCATGATATAATCTCTGAAACACATTAGTATGAAGCTGGAAGTTGCTGGAGCAGCTGCAGAAGTGGCCTCAGTCACCTTTCACATGCATGGGTGGCTGGGGCAGGAGGTCTTCAGCTGGGTTTAAAGAAAACCCATCACTGCATTGCTCTGAGCTCTGCACCAAGCACCCACAGCACTCAGATCTTGGATTCCTCCATGCAGGAGTCTCCACTCCAGATGGTTGGCCACCCCGTGTTAGGTTTTGGCAGCTACCATGAAGATACTCACAGTAGTAAGTGGCTTCTTTCCAGCTCATTTTTGTCCAAGGCACCTCCTGTGAGATCTGTCTGATCCGGAGGCTTCACCTCAGCATCTTTGATTGCAGCTTCTGATGGCGACTCGAACACTTCATCTGGGTAAGTAGAGAGCTCCTCATGAAGGACTCCTTCCTGGGCAGAGAGACAGAAGTCCCATCAGACGAAGCCAACATCCCATTTGAGACACCAGCCCTGGCAGAAAGCAGTGCTGCTCTCTGCAACACACAGTCCTGCCAGAACCAGAGTCCTGCTCTGCCTCTGGGCCAGCACCATGCCTGACTTGCCCCTCACCCGAGCGAAGAAGGAAGTGTCAAGCTCGTCTGGGAAATCCACCGTGTCCTCCTCCAGGAAGCTGGCGGGGGTGAAGCTGCGCCGCTGGGCCCTCCTCAGGGTGCTGTCCTTCACAGAGCGGCCCTGCAGCCAGGGAAAGGGGCATGGAGGCACTGCCAGAAACCCCAGTTCACAAACCCACCCCAGCCAGTGCACAGGGAGCCCAAGTGCTGAGCTTGGTTCGTGCTTGTGGATGGAGCACAGCAGGGGTGATGTGTGACACCCTTCTGGTGGGACACATAGCTGTCACACTCCACTTCTCAGCCCACAGCACCCACCTCCAGGCTTGCCATGTGCTCTTCAACCACGTATTGTACAACGTATCTGACCAAACCTTGCTGATGGCTGCTACTGGACACAGCAAAAAAGGCCACTGAGCCCAGGAAAGCAGGCACAAGGCAGGATGAAGAGACTCGTATAGCAAGAGCATCAGGTATTTCTGCTCTTCCATGACTGCCTACCAGGTGCAGATGGACCAGCCAAAGGTCCAGACAGGCTGAACTGGGCCTGCTAGAATGCTTTGAGGCTGCTGGCTGTGGGAACCAAAGTCCCCAGACCAATAAAGAAAAACCAAGACCTGCATCAAACCATCCCTTCTTCTTGCCAATCCTGCCTCCTGTACACGTGGAGGTGACTTCATTTCCTCCCCTCCACCACGGCTGTCCCCATCCTCTCTGCTCAGCAGCTCCTTCCCTTCCACCCTCTGTCAAGGCAGAGCTCTGCCCCCCTCCGGCAGTACCTTCACCAGCGCGGCGGCCGCGCGGAAGCTCATCTTGGCCACGGACTCGCGCTTGCGGCGCCGCGGGAGGCGGTTGAAGCCGGAGCGGGAGCTGGTGAAGGAGCAGAGGGACGTGGCCCCGGGCGTGATGGGCGTGTGCGGGATGCTGCAGCCGTCCGCGTCCTCGGCCATGCGGAACGCTCGCCCCCGCGCCAGGGGGTCTATGATCTGCCAAGAGGAGCAGCCCGTCAGTCCATCCACCCCCAAACCTTCCCTACCAAGCCTCCTCTCTCCTCCTGAGACCATGACAGGGGCCTGGCTCCTGGGATTGACCAAGAACCAGGCTGGAGGGACCAACAAGCAATTCTGCAATAGGGAGATAAGGAGTAGCCTAGTGGGTTTTTTCTCTTTTGTTAGTATGGACTATTGCCAAGCAGATTGTTCCAGTATCTCACACAAGACTCCAAACCTCCTCCAGCCCTACCTAAGCTCTTGGTTTCATTGTCTCCCATGCCAATGAGCTCAACAGTCAGAGAATGTGCTGTCTAAACAGGAGTTTGAGAGATCCCTGAAAACAGAAATGTTCCTTCTTCAGCTAGTTTCCTTCCTGAAACTGGACAGCCCAGGACTTAAGCAGTATCCTGTTGAAACGTTACTGTATATTTACATCTGCTTCCATTAATTAAGTTTAACAGCTGGATAAAGCAGGCAAGCTTCCAGGAGCTTCAAGCCCTTCTTTGGGACTCCTCAGGCCAATGCTCTCACTTATTCCAAACATACAAATCAACGTAATGAAAATATTGCCTTCAGCTACAAACCTTGCCTCTGTCCTTACATCATCACAGCTGTGGTTTCCATAAGACCTCTGTGCTTTATCCCAAGATTTTACGAGCTTTTTTAATCCACAGTTGCACACTCAACAGGAAGCTTGATGGGCTCACACCTACTGACACCATGTCCTGATTTAATGTAGCCCACACAGAGCTCAATAATATTTCTAAGTCTCCTGTGAACAAAGATTAGGTGCAAGACTTTTAACAGAAAAGAGGATGACAAGGTGAAATGTGATTGAAAAATGCACTTCATTCTCCTCTGCTTTAGTGATACCACCAGACTGCAGGTCACAGACTGACCTGCTTTGGAAGGAATTGTTTTCCCACTCACCCAGTGGTGCTCACCAAAGCACAGTCATCAACCACACCAATTACTGTCACTGAGTGGAGCAATGGGAAGAGCTGGATATTGTGGTTAGTTCTGGTCACTGGATGTGCTCGACTGGGCCCTGCCCCTGGGTCACACTTAAAGGTAACGAGCAGGAGGTAGCACCAAACCCAGGTGCCCTTTGCAGGCACTCAAAACTACTTCTGAAAACCCATGAGCAGAGCTAAAGCACTGCTGATGTAAAAGACACTTCTCAAAGTCCTAAAATACAACCAGCTTTCAATGGGGACAGGAGCTGTGCTAGAGCCTGCATTCTGCTTGGAGCAAGGCAAGTGTCCCGAGTGATTCCAGCCCTGCCACTGAACACTGGGTCCAACACACTGGCTGCTCTGTGTACAAAACAATTCTGTCCTTGCAAAACAGCAGCAGAAAGCCTGAGCTGAGAGCTCCTGGACGTGCTGCACACGCCGATCACCAAAGCCACAGCATGACAAACACGGCTCTGAGCCACCAGCACAGCTGAGGGATCTCAGCCAACGAAACCAGAGAGAGGCTGCTGGAGAGAGCTGCCAAACTGTACCTGAGACGTGAGAAGTGTCTGAGCACAGAGCCCAGACATGTCGAGGCAGAGCCCAGCCCGCAGAGAGGTCACAGCTGCCAACGTGGTGAAGACACCAACCAGGGAACTCAGCCATGGCCTCATCTCTGTCCCAGGCCACTCACCTTCTGCATGCCCAGCTGGCAGGGTCCCACATAGAGCGGAGGAGGGGTCTCTGTGCTGGTCAGAGAAATGTTGTCCTGACTGGGCAGGTCCATCTCCCGGATGACCTGAGGCTTGAGTTTCCCGTAGCGCAGGCTGCAGTGGCGGAGGCTCTTCCTCTGCCATTTCTGAGTGGCGTCGCTGTCTTTGCTCACCCCAAACCAGTCCGCCGTGCCTCTGAAAGATGCCAGCAGACAAGTGCTAAGAAGTGTGATGTTTGCTTGGGCTATGCACGTGAAAAGACAAAACCCTGGTGGGCACTTCCAGCCCCACCCCAATTCAAAGACAGGACTCTTTCCCAGGAGCATCTCACAGCTTGTCCTCAGCTGGTTTGAGCAACCCGACAGATGCTGGCCAGAAATGTTTGACCATCAACAGCATTCTGCCTCTTAAGACAGAAGAAAAATGACAGCAGATATTCACTGTGGGTAAAGGACAGCTTGTTCTGAGTTTTTTCTAAAAATAAAGGAGAAGAAATGGTACGAAAATTCAAAAAATAACTTGGTGAAAGGTGTATTTTACTTTAAAAAACATCTATTGCAAACACTTACCATCTTCAGGCCAGCTCTAGGTCCCCATTGTGAGACTGTACTGTTCACAGCTCTGGAACTCCTCCCAAAAGCCACCAGAAATCATTCTTCTCTCCCAGCCTCCCCTCCATACTCCCAGAATCTCCCTAACTTCTCCCTCTCACACTGTGGGATTTCTAACCTCCTCCAGGGTAGCACTAACAGCAAAACCTGCTGCAGTTCTGCTCTCTGCAAAGGCAGACACACACATTTCTAAGCTGATGGTTGCAGAAGCAGGAGCACAAGGTTGCAGCCACAAGGCAAGTTTGCTGCCAAGTGGCTGCTGCCACAGAAGAGCAGTGGATCAGAAGCAAAATCCCAAGGAAGGCAGGGAGGGATCAGGATAAGTCAGACTGAAAGCCTATTTCAAATCCTGCAGGACAGCTGGTACCCTAAACTTACAGGGGTCATGGCAGCCCTGCCAAGCATTTCCCACCATGGTTAATCCATCCTCAGGAGATCACAAGCTGTCCCAGCCTACAGCTGATTGGCCCAGGTGTTGAAACCTGAAAGTCCTTCCAAGCCCATCCCAAACCCTGGCCTCAGCCCTGCTGCTCAGGGACAGATCTCCAGCTGCTGAGAGCAAGACCTCACAGATCACAGAATGAGCATTAAAATACACACTGGAGTAAAGGCTGGGATAAATCTAGAATTAGGCTGCACAGGGGAACTGAGACAGTGTGCTGGAGACAGGAAACTAGGCCTGTGGTTTTGCACCCTACCGAGGAAAAACCCCATCAACCAACAGGGGAAGGTGCTCTGCCACTGTCAAAAGGTGTGCTTGAAATCCACAGCCTTGCTGGCTAAAACATTCCATATGCAACCACCACACACTTTCCTGAGCCCTCCCTGTTCTCACAGTGATAAAGAACAGGTAATGTGGGCCATTGCTGGAATTCACCTGACCTCACTGACACAAATGCCACCAGCAAGTCAACGTGCCAGCCTTTGGAGAGGAGGCCATGTGCAAGTCTTGGGGCACTTCTCTGCTCCCACAGACCCACATCTCCTTGAAGCAATCCTCCTCTCCACTCAGAGCAAAGGCCTCAGGGCCAGCCCCTGCCCTGACACACTCACCAAGCCCATAGCACAGAGGTCACGCTGCCAGTTGCTCTGGCACAACACACACCACAGGACAGTCTGACAACTCAGAGGGCTCCCCACAGACTGCTAATCAGTATTTCAACAACAGGGTGACCATGGGTGACAAGCCCTTACATCTCTCCCTCAAAGGAACAGGGGCTGAGGGTCATTTGGGCCCATATGAGCCTGCTGAGGAATGTCTTGTTGCACCACCAGCAGCCTCAGAGCCTTCCAAAACTGTGCTCCCACTAGTCTGGAAGGACAAGCAGCTGCTGTCACTGTGAGGAACACTCTGGAAATGCCAGAGACCACTGCTGGGCCAGGGCTGGGGTGAAGAGCTGCCCTGATCATAGCCAAAAGAGTCCACTACAAAGTTTAGGGCATCTGGAGCACCCTGGGAAGATGCTGAATGCCTCTGTTCAGCTGGGCAACTCCATCACATCCTAGAGTCCCCAGAGCACTGTAACAACCAACATCAGAGTCAGCTGCCATTCTTCTGTCATGATGAGAGCCCTGAAAGCCCAAGGCCAAACACAAGCAGCCCCAAAGGTGGTCACAGTGCCAGAGTGGCAGCTGGCCAAGGGCAGCAGTGAGGATGGCAGGACAGGAATACAAGACATTAGGTCCAGTCCCTGCCATGCACAAAGTCACACAGTCTGTCAGATTTAAAAGTTTCCTGAGCTCCAGATTTGGGGTGATGGTCAAAGGGCCATTGTGCCCTGGACTCCTGGAGCAGCTCATCTCCTTGGTGCTAAGTAGACAAAGACCTCCACCTCAAAAAGAAGACAGTGACATTTGCATTAGAAAAAGCTGTGATGACAGCAGGGAAAGAGTGAATGCTCTATTCCATTCACCAGCTCTGAGCCCCTCTGGACTAACATGACAGTGTCTGTCTGGTGTTGTTTCCTCTCCTTCCCCTCCTGCCCCAAGAAGGCTTTGGGGCCAACATATGCTGCACTGCTGCCAGCAAAAGCAGGCTGGGCTAAGGCTGCCCTGGGGGGGTATTCCAGCTATGGTGAACACCAGGAGGTTGACAGCTTGTTAGGAAAGGCAGGAGGGAGTGAGGCTGGCGGGTGGACAGCTTGTTAGTCCATGCTACTTATTGACAGCTGCCTACACATTTAGTAGGAGTGACAATTGTTTTTTGTTAGAGGCACACATGAACTTTCTCACTCTGCCTGTCTGTAGGCCTCTTGGACAGTCCTGGGAAGGCAACGTGATCTCAGCAACAGCCAGACTCTGTGCAGTTCACAACAGCCCTGGCACACACATGCAGGGGTGAGTTTCACACTCAGTGCCACCAGTACCTGAAAAACGATCGGGGCAGGGACTGCCGCTTTCTCAGGGAGCTCCTGCCCCCCCGGTGCCCACGAGCGGGCAGGGTCTGACTCCTCTGAAACCGAACCTGTCTGCTGCAAAGAAAAGAGAGCTGAGGGGAAGGAACCTCCAGGGCTGTGGAGGGGAGCAGCCACTGCATCTCCTTCCATAGCCCCACGGGCAGCAGTTGTGCCCCACTGCATGTGACAGCTGAGAGCATGACCTAAGAGAAACAACCAAGCTCAAGCCACACAGCAGCAGAACCCAGGAGGCTGCTGAATCCTCTTGGTGCACCTGCACCTCTTGATGTGTGTCTTCCATTGCTCTTGAAGGTACCAGGAGTGCTGCAATCCCCCTCAGCTCCCCCTCTAAGACCTGCCTTCTTCAGCCCAGACACTCAGCTGCAGATTCCATGGCTGGCTTTGGCCACCAGTGTGAAACCATGGAGGTGTCAGCAGGTATGATCAGCTTGGACACACGGCTGACTGGTGCCCTGACAGGATCTTGCCTAGTGCACAAATCTATCTGTGCCACATCTGCTGCCTTGCATGGACATCTCAGACACCCTGGGAGACTGAAAATGGCTTTAGATGCTTTCATATGGATCGCTCCCATGCCATGTTCTGGACTACACAGGCCTGACTTGATGTTTACACTTGATCTGTGTCCTCCAGGGAAGATGGTATGGAGTCCTGCTGTAGTTTCACATTCTGTGCATTCTGAGGGCTGTGTTAAGCAGAAAACTTGGCAGGCAGCCTTCCTGGACTCACAAAACAAATCCCAAGACACATTTAGGGATGTATGGTCTGCATTCTCCACAGCATCCCTACCTCTCCTAAATGGAAAACAGGGGTTTAGTTTGGTACTTTCCAGTTCCCTGGCCTTGTTTCTGATCCACTCATTTCATGCTTTTATTGCTAGTGTTGTGTCATGTGTGCATCTCCTGCAGTTCTGCTCCTTGTAAAGTCCTTCCCAAAGTAAATTTGTCACAGCAGCACCGAAGCAATTGAGAGTTCCTCACTCCCCTACACACAAACTGCATGTTGTGAGGACTTCTGGGGAACATTACCCTGGCTCTTCTACCCAACACTTCTTGTCATGGCCTCCACAGTGCCCTCCCAGGATATCCCCTCATCCTTGCCTAACTGTCCTGGCAAGGAACATGTCAAGGGCAGGGAGGCAAGGGAAGAGACAATGTAGGTGTGCAAGGACAGCCTCAGCAGCCTCAGAGGCTTCCCACAGCCCTGAAAAGAGCAGATGCTGCTTCACGGGCTCAGCCCTCCCAACCTCACAAGAAGCAGGATCAGAGTGGGCTGATGCAGGAGAGCTTCACCACCAAGGCAGCTGGGGAACGTCTGAGGCAAAGGCAAACAGTGTGTGGGAGATCTCCCAGAGCTGCAAAGCTGCTCCTTTGTGAGTGGGCGAAGCCTGGCTGGCTGAAAGTACCCCTGACCCCTGGAGCTCCAGAGATGCTCCTGGGATCCAGGCAGGCCTGACACACTGCCAGAGATGGAAGCAAGTCATCTCAGGAGAGCAGCTGGGAGAGCCATTCCCTCTGGGCAAACTGGGATAAGCCTTTGCTATGGTGAGGGAAAGAGCATCCAGCTCTGTGTGGCCATGTCTCAAGAGACTCCTAATGACAGCCCTTTGTAGGAATGAGACACAGGGCCTGAGCAGGGTCTCCCTGCTCTCCACCACTCCTCAGAGCCATCTCAAGGACCTGCCAACGAGCCACTGCTAGGAGCCAAGCTGCTGAGAGCCCTGCACTGCTCCAATGGGCTTCTGCCTCTCCCAGCAACTGTGTGTTCTCAGACACTGCACCAAAGCAAGCCCAGCACACCCCATCTACAGTCACAGATAAACATCAGGGCCTGAGACATCCTGTTACTGAGAAACAGCCCCCCTCAGGGCATGGGGGCAGCCAAAATCTGTCTGTAAGTAGCAAACACCATTCATTGTCCTGGTCACCAGCATCTTCCTCCCAGGACTTGTCTCCTCATGTACTACAGACAGGCTGTACAGCACCACCGGGCTTCTACACTGGGGAGCCAATCTGCATCCACCCTTCCACAACCTCACAAGGTAATGAGGGAGTCAACCCAATCCTGCCGTGACAGGCAAAGGGACGAGCAGAGAATTATCAATCCACAGCTCCGGGATGGCACTGGATGGCAGAATGCTCTGCAGCAGGCTCCTCGAGCTCGTGCCTCACCTCTTGATGGTCTGGGTGATTGAGGTCTGTCGTTGTAGCACGGGTCTCCTGGCGGGGTCGTGGGGCAGGGACGGCACGCGGCTGTTGTCGGCCGGCATGCTCACGCTCCGCAGGAACGCCTGGCGCCGCGGCGGCTGCCGAGGGAAGCAGCAGGGAGGGAGTCAGTGCTCTGGGACTGAGGCTCCACAGGGCCAGCCAGGCTGGGAAACAGTTAGCAATCCAACACCTACTGCATGAGCTCCTGCAACATATCCTCCTGGCTGTTGTCTACCCACATCACACCCTCCTAGACCACTCCACCAGGTCAAGAGAAGCACAGTCAGTGGGATTTGCTTCTTAAGTGGCTCTGGATCTGCACTAAAAGCTTGTGAGAGCTGTGGGTGGGTTTGTAGCTACTGTCTGGTGCAGCCTAAGCAAGCTGGGAAAGGCTTTGTTCATAGCCTAATTGCCTGGGCACACTCAGGAGTCTTGGCTAAATGTCACCTACCAAATGTGACACAACTCATCAGGCTGTTCTCAGCTCACACAGCTGCCTCCCCGGGGCTGCTCTGAATTATACTTGTATCAGCTCAGCACAGACACCACCTCCCATTTGTACAGGGCAGGCTGTACTCTGGCAATGAAGCTCTGATCGATCCTCTGGTCAGACACTGTCTCTGCCTCAAGACTACTTCAGCCTCTCTAGCCCAGAAAGCTAATGATTTCCACTTACATTAACAATTTTGATACTTTTTATGTAAAAACAGTACACAGATACTCAGGTTGTAAGCCAGAGGAGCACACAATGCACTCTTTTGCTGCCAGCCTGGGTTGTGCACACAAGAACCCCAGAGAACATCACCTCCACCGGCTTCTATCATAAGCAGAGTGTCTCTCCAGGTGCCCAGCTGGATTTAGAGATTTCAGGTAAGGGAAGATCTATCAAAGCTTTAAATAATTGATTCATAAGGTTTCAATCTGCACTGGTAAAACCCTGAACTCCACTTCTAATCTCTACAGACTGACCCCCAAACTCTTTTTTTCCAAGGGAAGACCAGAACAAAAATTTATCTGCCAGAAGCTGTCACATAAGTGAAGTGCATTTGAGTCCCTGGATCACGGAATGGTGAGAGGACAGTTCTTGTTGTTCCAAGTGCAATAGAAGTTCCCTCTTAAGATAAGCTTGTCCTCAGCTGCTTACAGGGAAGGAGCTCCATTTCTCTAATGACTAAACTTTTTTTCACATAAGTGACTGAAGCCAGGCCCATGGAGCTGGGCAGCAAAATGCCTCTGGCTCTGCCTTTGGTGCACAGAGTCTCTATTCCTGCAGCACGGCCACCCGAGCAGCCAGCACTCATACCCAGGTCTCACCCCTAAGCAGTTTTTAATACCTTGTAGCAGGTATTCCTGATATCCTTCCTACTGCCAGCACAAATAAGGATGTTTAACTCTCATGCTTTGCACAGTTCCTATTAACCTATCACCTCACCTCTGCTTCAGCACTCCTCAATGTTATGTATTACTCATCCCACATGGTTCTCTCATGTTCCTCATGCTGCTAACAGCTTTGTGTTGCCAGTAACTGTTCTTTGCTGTTACTGATGAGAGTCTATTATCTTGGCTATTCATAAGTCAGATTCATACCCTGCTCATTTCAGCACAAGCTCCAGCACTTCCAGGCCCTCATGTTTGTCTGGGAGACCTTCACTCCTCCAGTCCCCTTAAGAAATGCTTGTTTGAATACCTCACTTTCATATCCCAGCCAAGACACTTTTCAAATGCCCACATCCAAACAGTCACATCCACTGATGTGAGCACATCAGCCACCCACCCTCATCCCTCCCACATCCCCTTCAAGGGGAGTTAATTACTGATCATAAATTTACTCAAAGGCTCTGCCTTGTTTGCCTCAAGACCTGCCATCACATGCTGCCTTTCTCTCAGCCAGGACTGATGGGGACCCCAGGCACGGGGATGCTCCCAGCACATCCCTCCCCAGCCCCACAGACCCTCCCTCCTCCCCAGCCCCTGTACCTGCACGGGCTGGGGGGGCTCTTCTGGCATGGCCACGGGCACCGGGATGTCCAGTTTCAACCATGGCGGCTTCTTGCGCTGTAAACTGCTCGTGCTGTCGTGTCGCGCCTCCGACATCGTCCCACGCTCGTCCTCAGGCCTATGAGAGGGGAGACACCAGAGTCAGGAGGGAATCTGGCTCACCCCTCACAGCCCATGCTGGCAGGGAGAGCGCACAGTCCTTCTCCCAGCTCTGACTGACGGGCCCCAAGCCCCACGTGGGAGGAATTCCCAAAGTGCCTCGTGAGAGCTCAGGGCCACAGCTTGTGCCCACACTGGTCATTCAGCACCTGACACTCGGAGGACATGGAGCATTGCTCAGGGACACAGGACCTCAAGGCAGGTACACACACTGCAGTCACAAGTTTGAGTTGCCTCCCAGTAAGGTTTTTGCTGAGACTGCTGTGAGATCCAGATTCCTTAAGAACAAGCCATGAATTAAATCTTAATGAGATCTGGATCTAGACCAACCAGCTAAGTAACTGCAGCATCAAAAGCCACTGACCTCCCTCTAAAACCAGCTTGTGACTCACAGCCACCCTTTTTTGCCCACCCAAAGCCAAGCACCACACTTTCCAACCTACGTGCCACTCAGTAATTAACAAGTGGCCATTTCTCATTGCTGATTCTAATCTCTTTTAAATGTAGTGATTTTCTAGAAGCACAACAGAGTGCACAGAGCAGTATCAGTATAGCATGAACATTAGAGAACTGGCACTAATCCTGAACTGAGAGTGGTTTTCATACATAAATAATAATGATACAGTATTTAAATAAAAACCACTGTGTAATCAAAACGCTGCAGTGAGCAGAGTGACTCGCTATCATCTTGCCCATTCTGCTGCAGTTTCCCCCTCCTGTTTGGGTCACACATGGTGGGACAGAGGGACCATAGGAGTCTTTCAGGCTGGCAGAGCATCCACTTCACTGTGCATGCTCAGAGAAACTATTCAGAAAACAGATTTCACTGGAGGGAGATCAGCTCAGCTACCTCCACAGGTACTTTCCAACCTAAATTACGCTATAAGTTTGTATTTCTTCCTCTCCTAGAACACACAAAACTTCAAGTGAACAGTGGGAAGCATGTGTGCTGAATGGGATAACAGATTCCTTTCCCTCCCAGCTCTCTCTTTGCACTGGGGACAAAAATAATCAAGTGCCCTAGCCTCTTAACCACAGTGGGCAGATGGAACAAGCAACCAGTTAAAACAGCAAGCACACATGCTTTGACAGGGAGCAGGAGAAAAACTCTGTTTGAATTAAAACTTAGTGCTCTTCCAGTGTTAACACAGTGCATTTATTTTAAATGCAGAGTGAGTTTAACACATAAGGATTCTTCCTTGAGAGAGGCCATGTCCTAGGCCAGGAGCAGAGGCAGAGGGATCTCCACCCTCAGAGACATTTGGCACTCAACAAAACAAGGCCCTGAGCTGCCTGAATTATCCCAGCCTTGCAGTGGCTGAGCCAGTCAACCTGCAAGGGTACCTCCCAACCTAAATTAGGCACCGGTTCTCCGAAACGTGCGCTGCCTTGCAGGGCATTCCCACCATATTCCCACAGCTCCCCGCAGCTGCTCTGGAAAGGGAACTGCACACACCATTGCAAAAGACACAAGGCAGGGGGGCAGGCAGGGGGGAAATAGGTCAACAAATGGAAGTGGGGGATGATCTGGATTGGGTTAGGAGAGAATCTCATCCAAAAGGAGCTGAAGGCCAGCTGCTGGTTCAGTCGCGCGAGCTGGGCCGGCTGCCAGGAGCGCCGTGCTCAGCTGAGCCGGAACGACAGAAAGGCAGGACTCAGTAGGTGGATGAAGGTTGGGTTTCAGCAAATACCACAGGCCCCCAAAAGTCTGGGAATTCATGATCTAGCCTGTACAGACATGCACCCTTCATACATGCACCACAGTCCTGCTGCACAGATGCAGTGCTGTGCATGAGAGGGACACAAATCCTTCCTTCCCTCCCCGCCGAGCTGCAGAGGTGGCTAAATACAACTGTTCAAACTTCCTATAAGATAAGAACAGTGAGAGTATTAGGGGAACTCCTGCCTGTGCTTGGTATGAATAAATGTGCTATGAGACACGATTTACCGAAAGGTCTTGCAAATTTGTCTTCGTGGTAAGGTCAGAAAGCAAAGCAGATTTCTCATACCTGGAATACTCCAGCAAAGAGCTCCAGCATTTCCCCCTGAGGATCACAAACACCACACTTCCTCGAGGTGCCCTAAGCACAGACCAGCCAAGAGAGACAGAGCCACCACTCCGGCACGATCAAACACCATCTATTTCACACAACTCGGGAGCCTCCTTCCTGTGCCTTCAAGGGCAAATTCAGAGCCTCTGAAGTAGCAACTCTGCTTTTTCCAGCATCTCACCACTGAGCCAACATCACTCAACATCCTTCCTGTCTACCTACAGAGCTGCCTTTGTGAGCAGGAGCTCTGGATGTAAAGAATACAAACGTGTAAGATTTGCAGCTTTATCAATCAGTGAGGCCAAGCCAGGAAGGCAGAGAATGAATCACGCCTGTATTGCCCGAAAGTTGCTGCAATAACGTGAAACCCCGTGAAAGACTTTCCATTAAACCTGTTTTCAGTTTCCCTTCCTAAATTGCCACAGACCACAGACAGTGATGTCCACATATCTTCACAGGCTTCCTTGCCAGCCTTGCAGACGAGCACATGGGATCTCCAGGGTGTACACACATGCCAAAGAGGACAGGGCACACACAGGGATCAAGCCTGTGGCCTTACCCCCAAAGCTGACTCAACTTTGTACTCTAGGCAAGGTGAAGATCTCAAGATGAAATTCACATCCTGACAGAGCTTTTTGCCAGCTTCAGCAGTTAGAGTTCTTTAGATAGCAAAGCATAAAAATGAGTATGTAATAATTGTCTGAATGGATTCAGTATTTACACCCCAGGTGAGTTTCAAGGGTGACTTCAAACAGAGTATGTAGGAGCAAATCCCTCTACCAGTTCAACCTTCTTTACTCACTACAGGTTCACTTCCCAGTAAAAGACTGCAGTGAAGGCAGAGCTGTTCATAATTCCCAACTCCCTGTATGCATTTGGAGTGACCAAAAATAAACCTTACAAACACCTAAGACTGGATGAGTCTTAGCACTGTGAATTCTGTGTGAATAATCAGCCACAGCACAGCTCAGGCGATTGCCTCTGCCCCAGGCACAAAAAGGCCTGGGGTATGGTCATGAGAGGCAGGTCTCCAGGGGCTTAATGGGGAGCCTGACTGTGGATCCAGCTGAATATACAGATATACAGACTAGATGAGCATCAATGTATAGCTGTGTGCACAGGTGTACAGCTACATGGTCCAACAGCCCTTGCATGCCAGGTAACTCCCCTTTATTACACCTGGCCCTCACTCAAAGTGCTGCTAATTTCTGTCTCAGCATCGCAGAATTTCACACTGACTCCTTGGTTGCTTTTAGGGGTAAATATTTCAGGGTCCAGCGTCCATGTATTTCATCAGGCCAGTGGGCTTTGTTTCAAAGTTGACTGCATTGATACATATTTTGTTTGAATGGTCCCATACCATCAATCCCAATTTCTCAGTACTCTCAAGAGACCACCAACAGCAGCAGGATGGGAACACACACAGCACAGCCATGCAAGGTCAGGCTCAGTGTCCCTCTGAGTATCTCATTTCCAGCTGAGGATGCCTGGCACAGGGTAAGAGTACAGAATCACTTCTTCCATGCTCTTCCTACCATCCCACTCTTCCCACACCCACATCCAGTGCCAGTCCTTGTACAGGGGCTGTCTCAGACCTCTCTTCTGTGCTTGCTTAGTTTGAACTCTGTTCCACCAGCATCACGAAACTCAGCAATATGGAAACAGAGGGTTGAATGAGAGACATTTGCAAATCCAGCTTCTTCTAACTGATCAGCTGGTAAGAGCATAAAAATTATTAATAATGTCTACTTCAATGAAAATAAACAAGAGAGAAAACGTATCAATTGCAGATAGTCTGGGAGATTCATCTTTGAAAAGTCTGTGCCAAAGCAAGGTCACAGAACCTGAATGAAAGACAAATCCACTGTGCTGTAGGTTAGGCTAAGAAAGAGGGAGAGCACATTAAATACCCAAGTTGGCACATGATCAAGGAAAGCTGCTTAGTGAAATCTACTGACCCAAAGAGCAAAGGAAAAGCTTTTTCCAGAAGCCTGAGCAAGTTCCTAAAACTGACAAGTATCCTAAATACATTTAGAGACTTGCACAGTCATTTCAAAGGAAGACCATCCTTCCATTTAAACAGACAACTGAAGCTATTCCCATGTTGGTTTCTTTTCTTCCAAAATTTCCATTTTACCAGCATTCTCATTTAAAATAAAACTGGCTTTTTTCCCCCCAAGAAACATTCCAAACAAAAACCAAACCAAAACAAAACCTCAACTTAATTCAACACTACCACACACATAAAGAGCATCTGCTTTTTCCAACACCACTGCTCCTCTCCAGCACAGAGTGTGCATGTTCCTACAGACAGCCCCAGAAGGAAACAGACACCGGGGTTATTCTGCTGCCATCTGATCACCACGTTCCATGGTCAGACTCCAGCTGTTCTCCTCCATTCTTCAAATCCCATCACTGCAACACTTGTATTTACAGTGCCTGCTACACAAAGTCCCAGGCAAGCCCCATGTACCTGAAGGGGTCTGCCCACGCAGCTGTTCTGGCTGAGGCTCAGGAATCCAGGTGGACACGGCAAAGAAACTGGGATCCTCAATGTGCTCTCCAGACAGGATGAGACAGAGGGGCCAGAGGAGCCAGCTCCTGGCTGTGCCTCTCTCTCCAGGAAGATTGCTGCTGGCACAGCAGGGAAAAGGCAGGAAGTCCAAGGAGAAGAGCAGTGGGGTTTCAGTCTCGTGGCTGCCAATAAAACCATCTAGCATGGATCAGACCCAACGAGTTACAAACAATATCCCAAACACCAGGCGTGAGCCAGCTCTTTGCAACAGGCCAGATGGAGGGTGCAGGCAGGGACAGGGAAGGTGGGACAGCCCTGTGGCCCTGCACTCCCAGGGAAAGCTGTTAAGGGCACAGCAACACCAAGCTTTGGCTGGGACCACCACCACTACCCACCCTAAGAAAATACCTGAGAAATGAAACAAGGCCATCAGCACTGCTCAGGGCCCTCTCCTGCTTTCCCAACGCTGGCTGCTGAGCTGGGAAATGCTGTAAGGCTTTGCAGACCTGCAGGCTGCCACAGCACAGGCTGGGTCTGAGCAGCCCAGGCACCTCTGAGCACAAGCCTGGCAGAGAGCTGTGCACACACACTGCCCTCTGAGCCCTGCCCTGCGGGGAGCTGGCAGCACTGCCATTCCCACACACATCCCACTGTGCCTCTCGCTGCTCCCTGCCATGCACAAACTCTGCCTGAGTGCTGCTAGAGGATGATGCTGCCTCCAAGAGCCTGCACCAATTCACACAGGCAACAGCTCCTCAGGGCTCTGGCTTCTGCTCACAAAGCAAACCCACCTGCCAGCTAGCTGCTGCCCAGGAAGCAGGCTTGCCTTACTCCACTGACCCACTTCAAGGTGTTTTACCAGCACAAACTAACCCTAGTAAATTATTTCCTGTTGATCTGGCATCCTGAAGAGGCTCAGAAAATTTCAGATAAGCCCTGTGCAGCCTGGAGAGGAAGGGTAGGACCAGTGACAGCTCAGCATGACGGCAGCTCAGGTGAGACATCAAATACAGCCCCGGGCTGTTGTCCCCTGCCGGTGTGAAATTGTCCTACTCCAACCCCAACGGGGATCTCACCAGGAACCACTCACTGAATTAGCTGAGAAATACCAACAGAAACTGTCTGGTTTGGAAGAGGCCAGGCAGACCCCTAGACAGGAAATGGGAAGCTACATCGGGTTGGTATTTCATGCAAAGCCTTGTAGAGAGATGGTATTCAAGAGGCACAGCAGGAGGGCAAAGCTTCAGCTGGGACCCACTGAACTTGGAAAAGGTTCAGCTGCATACAGAGACAGAGGGTTTTATGTACAGGTAATGAAAACACCCGCCAGTGAAGTCTGAATGTATGTGAGCCAATCCCGTGATCAAGAAAGCAGACCTGATATCCCTTTGAGCAACTGATTTTCTTGATTTTCAGAAAAACATGAAGGTCATGGTAGAAATCAAACAAAAATGAGTTCCTACATGAACACCAGTATTAAAAGCTTTCAAAGCAGCTTCAGCTGGGACCTGAAGGTGTGGTGCCCTCATACAGAAGACAAACGAAAAACAGGAAGCTCAAAAACCTCTTCTGATTTCTGTTATCCAGGCCCCAGATCTGTAGTTGAACTCCTTCAAATACAGGTTAAAAGATGAACTGCAACATGCAAACACTCACAAGCAACAGGCTGATCTTCAAGGTCCTTTTGTTGCAGCAGACAAAGGGCAAAATAGTAACAAGAACTCAGAAATCAACACTCAAAATTCAAGCTAAAAAAATGTCACAGACACTTGAAAGGATGCAAGCCAACAGAAGAAGCAGTGACCCAACCCTGTGTGCTGCCCTCCTCCTCCTGCTGGCACCAGCATCCCCACAGCTGTTGGGTGATCCACACTGGGAACCAACCCACATGAGCTCAGCAGAGAAAATGGCTTGTTCCAGCCCCAGCTCCTTCCCACATGGCTCCACAACCACTTGTGCCAGCAGAAGGAAAGGGGAAGAAGCAGGAACAAATAGAGCAGCTGGGGCCAGATGACTGGACTGCTTCTCAAGGCGGTATAGTTTGAAGTGATTGTTGAAAATATAGCCAAAAACTCAGATTTGTAGCCTGTGGGAAGCCAACAATTATCTCAGGGAGGTGGTGGGTTCAGCGTCTCTAAATCATCTGAGAAGCGCCTTCAGTGCAGGTGTTGAGTGCAGCAGGAATAAAACACTATTTTATCACCAGAGGCAAAGTGAATTTTTTGGTGGGGTCATTAGAAGGGAAAACATCCAAACCATCCACAGATTTCTCCAGAGCTGACAGCCAAGCCTCAGCACGGGCAGCTTCCACAGAGGGGCTCCCAAGGGAGGAGCTTCCCCTGCTCACCCACGGCCTGCAGCACCCAGAAGGAAGAAGGTGGAAGGGAGCCCAGCAGAGCAGGCTGAGCAGAGGGGCCTTTTCCATCTCCTCAGCACGTGTGGCCCAGATGACAGAGGCAGGTGTGCAGCACCAGCCAAGCACATCCAGGGCCCACACAGGGCCTGGGTGATGAGAGATCACCAACTCCACCTTCCAGAGCAAACCCAGCCCAGAGCCATCTACAACCTACTGAGACACCAGCAAGGGCAACAGCCTGCACACAAACCAGCCAACAACGAGGGAGAGCAGTGGAAAACCTTCTGGAGCACTTTGGCATCTTCACCCTGTTATGTTTCTCCATGAACACACCCTGTGGCTTTGCCACCACATCCAATAGCCACGTTTCCAGCAGCCACATCCTAAAAAGCCTGGTCACAGCCTGTCACTTACAGGCTCCATTGGGGCACAGCATGATGAGACCTGCCAGCAGCTCCAGTGATGGCACACCAAGCTCTGAGCAGCATTCCCCTTCCTTAGGGAAGCCAGCAGACTCAGCACTGCCTGGTCCTCCAAAGGAGCTGTTTCCACCAAGAGATCCATTACCAGCTACCAAGGAAGAATCATCTATGCAAGCCTTGTTCCTGCAGCCTGTTTGAAGGCAACCACAGCTGCCTGTTGGGCCAGTGGTGCCTGGGCTGAGCCAGCAGAGCCCTTTGCTCAGGGGTCCCCAGCAGCCTCAAAGCACAGTTGTCTCAATGCTCTGCATCTGCACCTTCTTCAGGAAAGAGTGATCACAGAAACTATTTCACTGCACATTTAACTCATTTAAACAATTCAATGGGACTTCAGAGGAAGCTGTTCCAGATTTATTTCTATTCCTAGTAAAAGAGATTCTCAGTTAAGTTCCAGATGATCCACAAGTACCTTGGGCATATTCACTGCCTCAAGTATACAGCAAGGTGAGAGTCACAAAAATGCTTTTGCCAGTGTAGCCACGACCATACATTAGGAAACAAAAGACAAACACAACAAAGGTTTTATTTTCATTGAAATTCTGCATTTTGAAGTTTATCTACCAGCTCTCATATCCATCACAAGTACAGTAAGGGTTCAGGACACAAGGTGAGCTGAGAACACAGTGCTGGGATGACACTCAGGACAGAAGTAAACACTGGCTCCAATTGATTTTGGAAGAGCTGCTGCCTGTGCACCCACCTCGAGAGCAATTTCTTGGTAAAGTAATGTCTCTAAGTGATTACAACATTGTTCATTTAGAAAATACAATATCAATAAACAATTGATGGAAAAGCAACTGCTAAAACCAGCAACCTCCCCTAAAAAGATCACAATAAACCAAACCAAAAATTATGTTAGACCAAAAGCCACTCATTTTCTACAGCAAAGACTCCGGGTACTAAAAGCAGCTAAGAATCACTGTTTGTTGTGCTAAATAAAAACGTTTCAATGGCAAGAGAGATCAAAACTGCCACAAATGACAACATTTCCTATGGAAAGTTACATAAAACCATGCTGAATAGCAACCTAAAAAAATCTTAAGAGGAAATAACAATAACAAACGCTGGAGCCACCAGAAGACAGACTTTATATTCAGGAAGGATGGAAGCCACAGAGCCGTTCAGAACAGCTTTCTTGGCGTGTTCCTTTGAAACTCAAGAGCATCCTCACTCCCTGTCACACACCTGCTTTCTCCAGCACCACCATAGTTCTGCTCACCTGGGTACAAGTAAAAAAATAAAAAATGCCCACAGCAGTGAGGCCCAGGGGAGATCCTTCAAAGGACCAACTGAACAGCCAAGGATTCAGAGCAGAGCTGATTTGGCTGGAGCTGCTGTTCCTCACCATTAGCTGATGTAGCCAGGGACACAGGAGAGGCACTCTGATGGTCTGATTTCCCCCCTGGCTCGTGCTTCACAGCCAGGCACACACCATCTCCTCTGTGCACAACTGGAAACAGCTGCAGGAAGAGCTTGTCTTGCTCTGCAGGTGTGTGCACACCTCTGCACATTCATTGTGTGCCCAGTGCAACAATTCATTCATAATGCAAACAGAAGTAATCATCAGTCTAACTTGGTTTAGCAAAAAAAGGATTAAAATTCTAAGTGAACCACACTTCTTCAGTCTGAGTGAATGGCACATTCTTGCTCACTGTTCTCCCTGAAACTGCAGCCCCAGAACAGCCAGGGCAAAGGAAGGTACACTCACACCTTTTGGCAGAACAACTCAAGAGTTTCCTACAGTTCACTTTAGGGCTTTGAATTTAAGCAACAGAGTAACAAACCTCCCTGTGCTGATTGCTACAGGGCAGTAACTCCCGAAATACAGAAGGTGCATTTGTCAGCCCAGCCGTCTGAGCCCTCCAGAGTTTAAAATCCAAGCGGTTCTAACTTTCACTGAGCCAAAGCCAAGTAAGTGCCAGACCTGAAGGATGTAAATGCAGCGTCCTGTGCAGTTTCAGGATGACCTCATAGGGATTGTTCCTTTTTAAAGGAAAGAAAACCTTCAAAGCAGGGATTGCTGCTGACCAGCAGAGCAAGGGCTGGCTCTGAGCAGAGTGGAAACAGGAAGGGGAGGAGGTGACAAAGGTAAGCTTTCCAGAAAAGGCAAGATCAGGCATGGCTTGCTATCTCTTCTCCCCCTGGGAAGGCTCTACCGTGCCAGGGAAGTATTGTGCAATGATACCTCAGACTTCACTGAGAAGAAATTACATTTCCTTTAATAAACACTGTGCTTTAGAGATGCTCTGATTACTAAGGCAAGGTCTGTTTGTTGCTGAAGGCCCCAGAATTGAAGAACATATCCGCTGCTCAGGTCTGTATCACCATAGTTCCAACATTTCTTTGGTGTAATTATATTTGAAATAAATTGTTTACCTAGATAGTTGAAGAGTGCATCCAAAGGAAATTATAGTAAAAACAAGCCCTATGTCAATCTGACATTTGCTGTCTGTGCAGCAAGTAGAGCACACAAGCAGTGAAACGTGCACTCCTACAGCTTTAGGAGATTTGACAGATAAGGTAAATGTGAAGAATAAGCTCTCTGTCTTCACCCAGTGGGAAACAGACACTGTTACCCAAACAGACTTGACCACAGTTTGGATGATTTGGTCAAAAACTCAGCTGCTAATTTACTCTTTGTGGCATCATCCCAAGATACTAAAAAAAAAAAAAACCTTTCCTTATTCCTAGAGCAGCAAGAACTGACACAAGGATGAGAGGTGTGATCTGAAGCTTCAACCAGTCCTGGACAGCAGCAAGATGAGTAGGACCAAAAAAGGAGCACACAGTCGGAAATCCCCGAAGTTCAACTGAGGAGGATATGACAACAGGCAATCTCAGCACAGACGCAATTTCCACTTCTCCCTGTGGAGTCCTCACTTCCCAGTGGCACAGACATTCTGCCTCTGAAAACAGAGAGGTTGGCAGGAGAGCCCTGCCCACCTCAGAGTGCACGGGAGGGAGGGTCCCCACAGCTCTGTGCAAGCAGGCCTGGATGGTCTGAGCACACATCACCCACCAATTTAGCTTGGGGTTCTTCAAGGACATGGAAACAGAGCTGCCAGCATGACCATGGGAAATGCTGCCAAACAGATCCATTTCCTTCCAAGGCTAAATCTTGCCTGTTGCCTGCCTAATCTCTTGGGACTAAGAGCTGCAGGGCTAAGGCTGACCCTTTTAAACGTTGTTCTCTCAGAGGGGAGTTACCGAGCACTAGGAGAGTAAGCAACCTGATGTCCATTCAGGTCTGCTAGTTCTGAACAAGGCAAAAAATAAACAAAAAGAAAACAAAACAAAACATCCAACCACAAAGATAAAAGAAAGCCTACTACCAGGGAGAGAACTACCTGCACAACCCTGGACACCAGGGCTTCCCCTCCTCTGAAGAAAGAAACCATCCTCATCCTACCTTCCAGCAGCACTGGGACGTTTTACCCACAACCCAGACACAAATCCCATGAAATTCAGGCTGCAGCACCCACAGCACACACTGAGATATTGTCACACAGCAGAGAGGATGCAACACAGCTCCCTGAGCAGGCAGGCAACATATGCATTCCTTAAAACTCCAACATGTACATACCCAGCAGCTGGGAGGCAACCTCAGAGCAACAGTGTGAGATCTGCACAGTTCATGTCCCTTTCCTTCCAACTAGATGATGATAAATGTTAAAGTTGGAGTCCAGCACCTCTTCAGCTGAAAAGAAAGGAAACTAATCCACATCTGAGCTCAGGGAAAATGTTAAGGAAGGAATCCATCCTTGAGTTTTAAGTATTTCTACTGAAATGGGTCAAACACAGGCGACAGGCTGGTGGCGGCAGGAACAGCAATTAATAGCAGTGTCATGTCAGGTCACAATTAATGCTGGAACCTCTGAGAAAGGCACATGGTCTCCATGGGGTGCCAAAGTCTCCAGAGACAGCTATGGAAGAAAGGCAGCAACCACAAGGGAAGAATCTTATCAAAGACTGTTCTGCTGGATAAAAGCTGTAGAGTGACAGATAAAGAAATGTCAGGATCTTCAGCTCACAGCCAGTCCTGCTTGGCAGGCACATCCCCAGCAACACGGGGTTCACACAACACACGCTCTGCTCAACTTTCTGCTGGATACACTGAATGGAAGAGGAAAACAAGCTGGTAATCCTGGTCATGTTGCCCATCTCAGGCCTTCAGCACCAACCAGGCTGTGTTTGCACTGCAGAGAGATCCAACACACTGAAGAGAATCAAACCTTTACTAATTATATCTGAGCATGAGGGCTCTGTGCCCAGAATAAACTGTCCTATCATGCCACACTCAGCAGACCCTGCCTCTCTCAGGGGAACATGTTGGGACTTGCTGGCTACTCTCCGGGGCGGGATTCCAGAGGAACAGGACTGATGACCCCAAAAGGAATTCCTATTCCTGCCTGGCGACCTCGAGCAGCTGCAGCCTCATTGCAGTCCCTGCCAGGAAAGTGAAACGAGCTGTCTGCCAAGTCCAGTGACGAGGGGCTGACCCTCTCTGAGGGGCATAATTCCTGCCTGAGGTGACACATCAGGGCCACACTGTCTCAGCATCAAGACACAGAGAGGACAAGCCTGTTGGAGAAGAGGTGTCTGCTGTGCTCTGCAGGCCAGCAGCATTCCCTACATTCAATGCTCATCCCCCCGCTGAAGCCTACCCAGCACAGAGCAAGACATTCCCGAGATCAGGGCCAGCCCATGGCTTTCCCCAGAACCTGAAAAGCCAGTTTGTAGGCAGATCTCTTGTAAGTGGATTGCTTAAAAAAAAAAAAAAA
>VZRX01006126.1:0-58250 GCA_013398075.1 Notiomystis cincta
ACCAGGTATAAGCTGCTTGAGCAGCTCATCACATATGCAATACTGTGCAGGTTTTATGATAGTTTATATTTGAATTTAATAATTAGCCAGTCAGTGTTAAACTGTGCTGACATTCACACACAGCTGTTTCCTCCCCAGGAAAGGGCACTTCTTTCTTTTGGGGAAAAAAAACCCCATAGAACCATGGAATGGTTTGGGTTGGAAGGGACCTTAAAGACCATCTAGTTCCATCCCAGAGAAAGGGGCAGGTCGCTTGAAGGAAGAAGGAAAATTACCCATCAGAGGGATGCAGAAATGCAAGGTGACATTTGGACCTGGGTTTCACTAGTCTGCATCTGGGAGATGCAGGTAGATACAAACCCAAAACAACAAGCCAGAGTCCCAATCACTTTCCCAGTAGTTTAATTAAAGAATCCTCCTCCCAGCCCCCATTAAAAAAAAAAAAAATCTGGCTGGAAACTACGTAACAGCAACTGTTTACCCCATCAGAGCTCTGCAGTGAGACAGGACAGCCTCCTACAGCTTCCCACAACTTCAGGCAAGATAAACATCTTTGTTACAAAGCAAGAGCCTCTCCAATTTTATTGATGGAGACAGAAAGTGCCAGAGAATGGGAGCTGCTGCACCCAGGCTCTGATTAGCAATTAGGCACTTGGAGAGGAGCAAGGCTTTGGGCACAACGTCCTCCCCACTGACTGACAGAAACCTTCTCACATAAACTGAGCGAGATCTGAGTGCTCGGCTACGCCCGTGACAAAGGAGCCTCCCGTGGCTCTGTGCAGCCATCAGATCCAGCCTGAAAATCCGGGGGAAGGTCCAGAGGGCTGCAGATGGACCTGTGCCCCCCTCCCTAGTGTGGACAAGCTCCAGGGTTGCCAGAGGTGCAGGCAGCCTCCAGGCTGCCACGCTGCATCGGGCACGGTGCCTTTGGCTGCAATTCCCACCAACGCCGAGAACGGGACAGGAGACAGGCAGGGATGGGAGACTGCTCATGCTCCTGGGCTGCTCCCTGGCTTTCTGCTCCAGGCCAGAGCAGCCTGGTGTCCCTGCACGTGGCAGAGGGTTGGAATGAGATGTTCTCCAAGGCCCCTTTCAACCCAAACCATTCTGTGGCTCCCCGTGTGCCACAGGCTGGGGTCCAGCCTCGCACAGCCCCGGGGTGCAGCACCCACTCCCATGGCAGTGCTGGGATTTACTCTGGCAGATGGAGGTGAGATCACATCAGGTCTTTTTTCTTCAAAAGGAGTTCCATAAACTCCAAACTGCTCACATCAACAGTCCCTAATTGAAGCCTACAAGGAGTGCTCGGGCTGAGCTGATGGATCCTCCCGACACGATGTGCCCAGAGAGGTTTGCAGAACTCATCTGACACTGCTGAGGGCTTTGCTTCCCCCACACCTCCTTCCACCACGAAAAGCTACAACTGAAAAGTCCTGGTCCTTGGAGGGAGCGCTGCTTTTTATCAGATGGTAACAATGAGTACATCATGAAATCATTTAATAGTTCTCATTAAATGCCCTGCTGGAGAGCAGCCCTGATTTATGGACACTACGCCATGGGTATAAATAAAGCTGCACTTTGCTTGTAACACAGCTGGTCAAGAAAATGAATGTTTTGTTTTCCATAACCTTTGTACTCTCCCCTTCCTCTGCTACTATGGCAAAGCTCGAGGCGTGTAACTCGATCGCTCTCGGGGAGAGGAGACACATCCAAGGGCTCGCAGGGGCTCAGCCCGGCCCAGAGCAGCTTCCCAAGGGCCGCCCTGCACTGCCGGAGCCACCGCCCTCACACGTGGCTGCAGCTCCCTGCTCCAACCCAAAACCCCGAGTGCTCACAAGCACTTGCCTCTTGTGCTGGAAGTGCTGCTGGAACGGCCCTTGGGAAGTGCAGCTCCAAGAAATTCTGATATATTTAGCATCGCTGCATAACTTTCCATCCTCAGAAGCCCAGTGTTCCTTTTTCTTTTCGTGGCCAGGGAACAGGACAAAAGCCACCCAAACCAGATGTACATCTGACTCCAGAGCAGAGGAAACACAAGGCTGCAGTGACACAGGACAGTGGCCAGAGACATTTTTTAATGCTTGTATTAACCATGGCACCTAATCCTGAGCAAACACTTCATCAGTTGCACAGTGTGTTTTTTTCAAAAGACCTTTTAGTCCCAGCACAAGGTGTTCACTGAGCATGTGACTGAGCACAGGGAAAACTGCACTTCCAGGCCAGGCAGATGTTGAGGAGGCTTAGAGAGAGTCATTTTAAACAAGGATGGGGAGCAGGGCTTTGCAATCATATGGTTTGCATGCGGAATTTACAAGCACGATAATTTTATAACCCTCTCCTTGCAGATTTGAAGCAATGCAATTTTCTCTGCTGCTGCAGGGACAGGGCTGCAGGAAACACCCTCCTGCATCTGTAACTTCATGTGGCCCTGAGCTGTGGAACAGGCAGTGGGAAGCTGGCAGAACCAGTGGGAGGCATTTGGGCACTTGTACTACATGGGCATTAACTCTTAAAATCAACCAGTTTACTTCTGCTCCCAGCCAGGCCCGTTATATCTGGTTGATTTTACAGTATATATGAGCTTTTCTTCATAAAAGCTGCTTTCTAGTGACTTTATGTACTTCTTTTCTGGTTGAAACCAAGAAACCTCTTAACTCAGCCAACCGCTTTTCATGTGTACGTAATACATGAGGCTGCAAAATGACTGCAAGAAGAGACTTCTGGGCAGGAGGACTCAAACCACTGAGACAGCTGAGAACAAAACAATGAGAAAATCACCTCTAACCATGGCAGGAAATGTGGGAAAGATTAACTTCTTTTTAAAAGTAGTATTTTTACATTTCTACAGACACAGCCCAGCACAGTCCCAGCTGTGTGCATATTCCAGGCACTAACTGTGCATGGACTCCCAACCTGCCCAAGACCAAACCTTAGCTATCATCAAGCTTAGTTTAGCCACATATTTGGCCTCTAAACACGAAGAAATTAAGAGTTTTTCCTTGGGAGGCAATGCGGATTTTGGCAATCGCTGTTGAGTTTCAAACATTTGAAAGTAATTGCTAATGCACAAAGAAGCTGGAATTGAGGAGAATTTTCCCCAGGTTGGAGATCAGTGCTGGTTTCCACTCCAATAGCTATTGAAGTCAGTCAGACTCAGTCCAACATGCCCTACACAGATGTCAGCACTATCCCCAAAACACAGACACATACATGCATTTGGATGTCGATTTCTCTGTAGGTGGAGAAGAATTATATTCAATTACCTTCCTTTAAAATGATACATAAAGCAGGAAGACAACTTGTTTCAATAGGACTAGTTTCTAGGGTGTATTTATTCATAATATAAATTTTTGCTAAGTGATGGATCCAGATGAATCTGACCTAAAGACTCTGGCTCTTCTCTCCTACTAGTTCCTGTCTTGATAATTAAAAAGGATTTAATTTTTTCTTGGAATTTAGTTATGTAAAAATGCATCAGTTTTGCAGAGGTCATTAACTCCAGGGTTTCTACTGAGCCACAGGGACTCCATGGTTGATCTTGGGCTGCTGCAGGTTCCAATCCAACTTTTCTTGCTATGAACCTTTGTTTCATTTTATTGCTCTTTGGGTTTAGAGAGGCTGGGAAGGAAAAGAGGACATTAAGAAGCTACTTTTTCTACTGATACGGGTCTGTGACCTCAGGTACATCACTTGGCCTCTCTTGGTTTCCATAACAGAAAAATGAGAATAACAACACCTTGCTCCTTTGTGTGAGCACCTCAAAACTTCATTAGGGGAAAACCAGACACTTAAGAGTGAGGTGTTTCCAGAGCCTCCAAGATTAGGCAGGGAGCAGATTCAGAGTGATGGATGAATCTGTGGCCAAAAAGAGGATGGATCAGTCACAAAGTGTTTGGGATGATGCCCTGGCCAGCTATGAGCCATAAATGATTTTGGCATTGACTTCAAAAACATCAGAGTTTGACCTTCTACATTGCAAGGCCTCATCTGTAAACCAGAAATAACAGGATTTCTGCCTTCCCATTCCCTCTCACCAACATGGGTTTTCATCCCTTAGGGACAGATTGTGCCCAACCTAAGGTGTTAAACTCAGCTGTGGTAGGAACCTGGAGGAAAACTGAAAGGCAGTGAAACAACCCTGCAAGGAACACAACCAGCAGAAAGAGGAGGAAGAGTGAGAGAGAGTAAGGAGGAGTTGGTTTTGAGTCAGCACTGAGCCCCTTTGGGCTGAAGCAGCCACAGGGTGTGGGCACAGCAATTTCAGTGATATATTTGTCTATAAAACATGGGATAAACTCTGGTCTCTCTGAGCAGCTTCCTTTGACTTGGGTGGGAAGAGCAGGATTTGTCTCTCTCTTTGTAATGATAAAAAAGAGGAAGAGCCTTCTTAGATGATCATCACAGGAATGATCTTGGCCTTTCTAACACTGATACCAAGAACTCAACTGACAACCCCCCCTTGTGATTGCATTTCTGCCAGGACAAATTTAGCAATTCAGGTTGTTGGCTTGTGTGCAAGGATGTTCCCTGCTAAAGTTTCTACTGAAAGTACACAGGAAAGCAATGACCCTGACTCCCTTCCATCCACACCCATGGAGTCACAGGACTGTTATGACTGGAAAAGACCCTGGGCAAACCCCTGGCCCAGCAACACATCGGGTCCTTGCCCCTGGACAAGGAGGATGGCAGCAGCTGCTCCTCAGAGCAGGTGCTTGCAGTCACTGCCCCGAGGAAGGAAGCTGCTGCCAGGAATTAAAGGTAGCCAGCCATTCCTTGCTTACTGTAAATATTTTGCAGCCAGTAATTACAGCCTGTTTCAATCCTCCACCCTTGAAAAAGCTCAGTATTCCCAAAGCAGGGGCAATGCAACTGTGACTGCTTCTTCCAACACCTCCAGCTTCCTTTTGGGGTTCTTCTGGAGCTCTCCAGCCTGCCAGGGACCATGACCAGCAGTCTGACTGTCCCTGCAGGAGATGGTGGCTTTGGTCTCAGCCTCAAACAGGCCAAGCCACTTCTTGCCCAAACAAGAGGATCACAAACAAGCAGCCGCCTCCGAAAGAGTTAAAACGAAGAGTCCTTCGAAAGCTGAGTGTTACAAATCTTTCCAGTTAAAATACATTATTCAGGAGATGTCAGCCTCCCATCAGCACCATCTGAGCTACATTTTTAATAGCTGTGTGCACCGAACACATTCTGTCAGATCACCAGCGATGCTGAGCTGCGAGACGGGAAGGGGGAAACGCGGCGAACACCAAAGACGGAGCTGCTTTCTCTGCAGGGCCACACGGTGCTCCAGGCAGGGAGGGACCCGTGCAGGGAAGTCAGACAGACACAAACAGTGCACTGACTTCAGGAACCATCACAGCAGCATCTTCATTTTCACTCAAAAGCACTGATCCACCTGATGGATAATTCACCCACCACCTTCCACTGTCCTGGGTCTCATCTATTGTGGAGGAATCCACTCTGTGGCTCTGCCAGATTTTTCTGAACATAAGCTGGAATCAGCACCTGCCCTCAAGTCTGCTAACTCAACAATGGAGAGTCTTCTGCTCCATCTCTCCAGGTGTAATAATAAGAGAAGGGAGCATTTCTCTTTGCCTCAGATGTTAAAATAATCACCTATCTGCCCACAGACCCATGCATTCATTTATTTGTCCAAATCACAATTCACTTGGCCAAACCCTTCTATCTCCCACCCTTGTTTCTGTCCCAGAAGAGGGGAAGAGGGTTTCCCACAGGGAAGCTGTTTGGGGTAAGTAACCCAAGAATAGTCTCTTGTCCTACTCAGGGGAAATTGGCTGTTGAGGACTAATCCCAAATTCCCACCCTTCTTGCTTCTGAATAGGAAAACAATTCTGCCTCCAGTGCTGCAGCTTCAGCTGGTTCAGCTTTTAACTGAGCGAGGAGGAGACACAATGAGCCACTGCAATGCTCTTGCAAATCAAAGGAAAGAAAAGGGATGGGGATATGGGAGATCCACAACCTCCTCCAGCAGCACTGGGAAGCACATCAAACCCCAGCTTCTGAGGAGCAAACACCACCTGTGTCTTCTCTCTTACAAAGGAACAGCTGCTGACACGAGCGTAGCAGCACCTCAGTATCTCTGGTTTGCTTTTAGGCTGAGCCCAGTAAGGTTAATTAAGGATGTTTTACTAACTGGTTCTCCCCAGACAGACTCAGATTAAGAGATGGCTGCTCAGGCCAACAAGGCAGCATATGGAGGATGGAAGAAAGCACCAAGGTTTGGCAGGGGTTGTGGAAAAAATGCAGCCTCTTGTTCATGGCTCAGAGGTTCCGATGAGCACGAGGCGTGAAATCCCTCTGGATGCCCTCACACACTCCCACTGCTCAGCCAGCACCTCCCCAGGACTTGAAAGAATTCTACAAAGCACAGAAATGCTGTGGTCAGTCCTGAGTGGGCCTGATGGCTGAGCAGCCAGCAGAGAGAACCCCAATGTGCCCAGGCTGGAATGAAGAAAATCCAAATGCAAATATGTCCAAGGATCACTTGCAGGAGTCAAGTCCCCTGGGGAGTGGCAGGATGAACCTTTGCCAACACAGTGACTTCTGGGAGTCAGGCCTGTGCCCAAAGAAGAGCTGAGTGATGCCATCGACCCCAGGGAGTGCAGGAAGGGCACTGAAGCCTGAAGGTACAAGTGAACTACAAGCTTGGAGCAGCAATGCTCCTGCCCATGTGAAAAAGAGAATAACAGCCCCTGCAGTAAAGCCAGAACTCCATCAATTTCCCCATTTTGATTTATGCCTGCTCCCTCAGCTGTAAAACAGCTTAACTCCACTCACCTGTGGCAGATGGGTTTCATCTGCCATGGCTTTGTAGCTCGTAAACCTGGATGCAGGAGGATGGGCTGGCCCTGTGGTCAGCAAGAGAACACCTGGTAAAGGCCAATCTGCATCCTGGAGAGAGTCCACCATCCAGGCTGGAGCACCCAGGATACAAGTGTGGGCTGGAAGTGAGCTCCTGTGGGCATGCCCCAAGCATTTGGTGGAATTAGGGTGACAGGAGAACAGGAAGCCTGAGCCTGCTTGCCCAGAGACAGTGCCTGTGGCAGTGCCTGTCCTTACAGCACCCAGTGTGTGTTCCTGCACTACTGTCACGTGCCACACGAGGAGGGACATCTGGGGAAATGCCCTCCTTTGGGTACCTGAGAGGCTGAGGAACCCTCATCCCATCAGGTGTGATCATCCACCAGGAAGGAGAAGCAAAGCAAAGGTGGGGAGAGTCAGCTGCTGGTTTTTTGGGAGCAATGCTGCCCAAGGTATCAGGGAGGCCAGTTCCCTTCTGCATCTCCTACACACTCCATGGGAAAATAGTTTATCTGGCATTCACAAAAGACACACTGATCTTTTCCAGAAGTACTGAGCAGTGGATCAGTACCAAGATCCACCACAATGAATTAATTCTGGGCCAGGTCCAGTACTGGTTACAGTTATGGTATCTCCAACAGGAATTGTGCTCTTCTAAATGGAATTTCTGGCAAGGGTAAAACTGAGCCCCTGCAGTACTCATCTCCCTGAGAAAAGCACATTTCTGAGTGTCCTCTGGAAAGCTGTTCCTTGTCATGTTACTCTCCATCCACTCCAGCACTCCCACTCGTTCCCTGGGAGGCTGAAGACAGTTCTAGGTATTTCCAGACCTGCTCTGTGTTAACAGGAAACTCAACCATAGTGCAGCAGCCAGAGGTGCAAAAATGCAGTGACCTTGTGAATAGCAAAGACAGACCCAACCCAGAGCAATTTGTGTAGTTTGGAGCCAGCCTGGCAGTGGCTGCATTAAGAATGCATGGACCTGAATGTGGAACATGTGTTTGCTGAGAGTAATAAAACCTGAGCAGGAAAGCTGAGGCTGTTGAGCCTCCTTCCCTCTCTTGGCAGCTTCAAAATTGCTTCTGGTTTATGACTTTGGGGGTGAGAGCAAGATCAAACAGGTGGGCTGAGAGGTGAGCAAGGTTTTATCCTGCCATGTGTCCCCAGAAGCTGTGTCAGAAATGACCAACAGCAATGGGAACAGCAGGATTTGGGAACATCAGCAAAGCTGGGGTCAGGTCCAAGCTTGATGCCTGCTCTGGCCAAGCCCTGTTTTTTATTTAAACTCCTGAAATCACTTCCTGATAACCCCCTGAGCAGCTTTTTTGGATTCTGTGAAACTGTTACCTGCTTCAGGCATCCCATGTGATGGCTGCAGTGGTGGCTGGGAGTGGGGGGCACTGAGGGTCCCAGCAGAGAGGGCTCCCCAGGAACACCCAGACCTGGGTGACTGCTCTGCAATCCCAGGAGATTCTGGGGCAAAGCCAGCCTGGGATACCCCAGAGAAATAACCCCAGCCAAAGCCATTCTGCTGGGGAGCAGGAGGATGCACAGGTTCAGTTCCTGCCCAGTGCAGGCTGCCAATGTGGGAAGGGTTAAGGTAACCACAGTCCCAGGCTTGTTTACCCCGAGCATTAGAGAGGGATAGTTTGCTGTGAACACACTGATCAATATCTCCCAGCTGCCAGTTTAATCAGGATTAAGTGAGCAGCTATTAATTTTGCTCTTTTCCAACAACATTTAGCCACCATGTGAAAACATTTCTCCCATCACAAACAAATTAACCTTGATATCATCTATCCAGACATCTTAAAGGGACTTAAAAAAAGAAAACCCCAAATCAAAACATTAACAAGGAGGGCCAAGACCAATAATCTGGCTTTAATTAGAAGTTTTCCAGCTCGCAGCTCCATGAAGCAGCAGCGGGGGTGCTTGCTCAGAGCCAAGGTGTGCTTGCCTGGGGGTTGAGACAAGGCTGGGTGGACACCAGCAAAACCACCTCTGAAGTGTTCTAAAGCATTGTGGAGGAGCAGGGAGCACCCACCAGGTCCCCAGAGCCCCTTGCAGACCAATGTCAGAGCAGGGAGCCCTGCCTGGGACGTGGCCAGACCCAGGGGTCCCCAGGGCAGGCCAGCTTTGACTCCTCAGGCACTGTTTTACTGCCAGCCAGGCAAAGCCCAGGAAACATTTTAACAGCCAGACCGGCTCAGGCTGGGGCTCACCCGCAGGCACTGAACATTTTTATACATTTTAAACATTTTTTTTACATTTTTATCCCTGCAAACTGCTTCTCCTGTGACACACATCCACCTTGGGCAGGGGTGGCAGGCGGCCGCCCTGCACAGCGTGAGGCCACGCATACAAACACCCCGCAGCAATTCAGCCTGGGCACTGCACTCCCCGGGCTCAGGACGACAGATGCTTCCAGACCCAGGAACAAACGGCCACAGCCTCTCTGAAGAGCCAGCTTCTGCTGTTTTGTCCTCTTTCCCCTCAAAAGTCTCTTATTCTCGTCCACGGGGTGACTCATGGAGGAAGAGAGCACATCTTAGGAAGGAGGGAAGCAGGACACACAGAAGCCCAGCTCTGAGCTGTGTAAAAGCCCTTTCTCTCAGCTATTCTGCACATGGCAAAGGCACCAGAAGTTCTCTGAAAAAAAGGATGACAGACGGGGCTGGACTTTCTTTCCAAGCTTCCTCTGAAATCACACTTGGCACAGCAGCCCCGGCCTGCTGAAAGAGCATGGGAACGTGCGTGGCAAGAGCTGCTCTCAGGTTGGAGCTCTCTGGGCTTTTCTAAGCCATCTGGGCTCTGATTTAGCTTGCAAGTCTGTCAGTCCCAAATGAAAAGTCAGCTCCTACCCCAAGGGTTCAGCTCGGGGTCGACAGCAGAGGAGTGTCTGAAGAACTCACTCTTTAATCCTCCTGCTTATCAGCAGTGGGGAAAGGCCTTTGCCACTGCAGAGGAAAACTCACCTGATCTTTTCCCATTTCCCAACTCCACTGCCTCATCCAGCTCAGAAAATTCTGCTATTTCCCCTCTGCTGGAAAGGGAGGGAGAGACCCAGCGCAGGCAGAGCTCAGGAGCTGATGATTTTCACAGTGCTGGGTTACACAACCCTTCTTCCAGCCAGCAGAGCAAGGCAGTGCTCAAAATGCTGGTGCTCTCCCCACAACCCTGAGGTCCCACCTGGATTATGTTTCCTGCTACTATTCCTAGGTGAAAACCACCATGCCCACCACCATGCCCAAGTGGTGAGCAGCCTTAGATCAAACAACTCCAGTGCAAGCCCCCATCTGCTGCAAATCTTCCTTCTTTATGTAACTCCGAAGATGCAGGGACATCTGTCTCCCTCCTTCCCCAGGTGGATCCAGAGAGGTCCTCGAAGAAGGGACAAATTTCAGCCACAACTCACCAGCTGGTGTGAATTCTGCCCCCTTGGTTACTCTGTGCAAGCCACAAAGACCTGTGGGGGTGGGGAAGCACATCCCAAGTGGTGACAAGTCTTTTGAGAGCAAATCTCAAGACTCTTTCATTGCAGAGCTCTGCTTCCTTCCACACAAACCATCTCTGAACTGCAAAATGACACCCAGCCCTGATTAATAGATGTGTGGCTCTGGGCCTCCACCCTCCCCACTTGTGTCAGAACGATGCTGATAGGAATTTAACTGAGGAGATGTTGCTCAGAACGAGCCATGTTAAGCCATATTTTATCTCTGCCAGAAGAGCAGAGATTGGAGGGAAGCTGGCATGTGGCAGAGCAGGTTCAGATAGCACTGAAGGTTTTGCCAGCTCCACTGTGGAGGGCTGGAAGCTTTCAGTGCCAGGTGGGATCGTGGATGAAATCATGGAGATTGTGGATAAAATCATGGGGACCATGGATAAAATCATGGGGATCGTGGATAAAATCAGGGAGATAGTGGATAAAATCATGGGGATTGTGGAGAAAGTCATGGGGATCATGGATAAAATCATGGGGACCATGGATAAAATAATGGAGATCGTGGATAAAATCATGGGGACCGTGGATAAAATAATGGAGATCGTGGATAAAATCATGGGGACCATGGATAAAATAAGGGAGATCATGGATAAAATCATGGGGACCATGGATAAAATTATGGAGATCATGGATAAAATCATGCAGATCATGGATAAAATAATAGGGATCGTGGATAAAGTCATGGGGATGGTGGATAAAATCATGGGGATCATGGATAAAGTAATGGGGATTGTGGATAAAATCATGGAGATCATAGATAAAATAATAGGGATCGTGGATAAAGTCATGGGGATGGTGGATAAAATCCTGGGGATCGTGGATAAAATCGTGCTCTCCAAGGGCTGGGTATAACTGGGCTGACAGCCGTTACCCAGAGCTGCCTCTGGGAATGTTAAAATAAGGCTTTGCAGTGTTTTCTTTAAAGATCTTAGAGAGTTTTACAAACATCAGGGAACCAGATCTCTCAGTGCTCCCAGGGTGCAATACAAACCAGCTGGGATAACCCACCAAGGCAGGTCTGAAAGTGCCAAGGACTCTTTCATTTGTTTTATTGAAAGGGAAACTGAGGCCCCGGGGGAGTTGAGCCAACGTTTCCTAATTTGAATGCCTGATGTTAGGCAACTCATCTGCATGAAGAAATAATTTATAATTTTTACTACTTTTTTTTTTTTTTTTTTACTCAGTTTAAAGTATTACAAGGTTGATCCCCTTCCAGACAGCTTGGTTGGCTGCATTGTGTTTCAACACTTGGATTTTTCCCACAAAAACACCACCACTATATTGCAGACATTTGAAAATAGGCCTGCATACACTTACACAGAGAGCCTTGAAAATGGCAGCACCAAATAAGTTTTTCCCACCAAAATTTCCTTTGAATATTACAGCTGTTAGATAAAATATATACTTACTACTCTATAATTAAGAAAGCCTATTGAATGCATATTGCCCTTGATTATGTGGAAGCAAGGAAGAACAAAATCATTAGAAGCTGAATTATTCTAAGAGCCTATTATCATGGTGTAATCTTATTAAAGAAAATTCATGCTGGTGTAGCCTCTTACCTTCACCACTTACAGAGGGGCTCTGTGGTGTAGTTCTGAGTGCACAGAGATAATAAAATTACAGTGAATTATGTGGCCTGTGTATGGCAGAAGGAGCATAATTCCACCCCTTCCAGGAGGGATGCTGATTTTTCTCAGGGAGGCGACACCAGTACTACTCAGTTACTGTGCATAAAGGGACTATTCATCAGTATCTGCACACCAGCAGTTTTGAAGATCTGGGGGCTGCCAGTGCAGAAAGGCACAGCTTGCAGCCACAGCTCAGCCAACAGCCAGTGCTGCCTTCCACAGCTTCCATGGCCTCGCTGGCCGTGGGTGCCTGGGCCTGCCCTCCCAGCGCCCCAGGCACTGCCACTGTCCCCTGACACAGCCTGGGCTATGGAAGGTGTCCCAGCCCACAGCAAGGTGTGGAATTAGATGATCCTTAAGGTCCCTTCCAACCCAACCCATGCTGTGAGGGAGGACAGTGCCCACCATTCCAGCTTCCCAGGGCTCACTGGCCATGAGTTCCCTGGAGCTCTGTCAGGATGCTGCACACAGGGCAGCAAATCCCACCTGGGCTGGGGTGATAATGGGGGCAGGGGATGCTCCAAGAGCACAGGCACAACAGAGTGCCAGAACAACCTGTCAGCAGACTGGGGGAGCCAGTATGGCCCCACAGCTCCATTTTCCACCAAAACACCGAACACAGACAGAGCTCAGCTGGTCCAGCCCACCACAATGCCTGTACAGCTCCATCCAGCTGAGGCAGCTGTTTGGGGACAGGGTTTTGGGGGGCAGCTGCTCTCTTTCCTAACCAAACTCTACAAAAGGGGTTTAGCTGCTCCTGAGTTAGGGACACACAATACAGGACACATGAGGACAGAGCTCTGCTCACACGTCCCTCCTTCCGTACATTGTCAAGTGTGAGAGGTTTGTTGTAAGAGGCTGGGATTATCCTGCTCACTTAACTTTATGTAAACTTTTCAAAAATAACATTTCATTTCACCCTTTTACTAAAAGAAACATTGGCTCACAGTCCTGTTTTGCAGATGATCACACTTGACACTCTTGGGAACGAGGAGCTCATTTAGCCTTGTGAGGTGCCTCTTGTTCTTTTGGGGCTGCACATGTGTCCAGGTTCAGTTTATCTCAGCTAAAGTGGATTTCCTTTGTTTTATTTTTCTTTTCCTTTTTTATAATATCCAGTTTATGGATCTGTGAAAACAGCCATACTTGGTTGGCTGCAGTTCTGTTAAACACTTGAAGATGTTACTCGGCTCCTCTGTTTTTTCAGTGCAGCTCTAACACATTTACCCTGCTTTAACAAAGCCTTAATTTTGTCCCTTACTGAATCTGAGCAGAGTTCAGTGTTCACCATAACTCCCTGAAACACCCATAACACCAAATAAATTTGCCTGCTCCTGCTTGGTTCGCAGCACAAATTGCAATTAGTGAGCAAGGGCTTCACTCAAAGTAATTTTCTCCCATTGTCTGCCCCAAAGCTGGAGCCAAGCAAGAGATTGGAAGAGATTGAGTCTGGCAGCAGAGTACTTGAAGGCACATCCCTGCTCCCTGCTGTGCTCCTTGAGGATGTGTGTTCAGAAAGCAGGAGGCTTTAGCCACCAGAGCCATGTATTATCAGCCTTTGAATAGCCTGCATTGCTGTTCTCCTACAAAAACCCAGGGAAGGCTCTTTATCTGAAACCAGAATTGCATGAAAATTAGCAGGGGCCGATGAAGTAGCATCTGTGGTATCTTTTTTTTAACCCTGCTTTACCTCTCCTCATCTCAACATGTAAATCCTGTCACTAACGAGATTAATGGCACAGAAAGCTCAGGAGCAAAATCTGTGCCTTTTGGAGGAACACAGAGCTGGAGTTTTCCCAGTAAATGGCATTCAGGCTGCTCAGCTGCAGCCTCCTCCTGCTCTCAGGTGCCTGCTAACTTCCCTGGTTCTCCCAGGGTTATATGGCCACGTCTGCACACACAGAGACAGACTCGCATCATCTGAGGCTTCTCAGTGTCCTGAAGTCTTTGTCTTGAGTTAGACTGAATCACCTTAGAATCAAAGAAGCACTTTTAAGTTGAAAAAGGACACAGAGACCACCCCCAGCACTGCCAAACCCCACCTGAACATCTTTTAAATCCCTTCAGGGAAGGTGACCCCACCACTGCCCTGGGTAGCCTGTGCCATTCTTCTCCTCGACCTGTCTTTATTTCAGGGTGTTTGGACATGGCCTCTTCTGGCTGCAGGCTCTCTCCTCTCTGTGCTGCCACATCAGTGACATTACCCTCTGCTAATGAGTTCACCTCACAGCATCTTCTGTCCCTCCAGCTCCTGGCAACCTCTGTGGCACATAATTAGGTTTACTCCCTCATGGCTACCTCCTCTCTGCTCAGTGGGCTGGGTACCTCTCTTTGCAGAGGTGATGGCTGCAATGCAGCCCTCCCTGGGCTCAAACCCTCTCTGCCTTGCTTGTAAACTCATACCACAGATCAGGCAAGCAGAATTCCTAAATCAACCTCCAAATTCTAGTGTAAAATCTCCTCCCTCTATCAATGTAAGGCACACCCAGGCCTGCACAGTCAAGGACTTGATAAACTGAGCAAACACCAGTTACTGACTGGGTTAACATGGCCAGTTAAGGCTCTCTAAAATGAGATTATCCTGGGACTGCAGAACTCACAGATATTATGCCACTGCCATGGCAGGGCTCAGCAGCTCTACGGTGGTGGCAGGGTGGGTTGGGAAGGGCTCTGCTGATCCCAGACTCCATTCAGGCAGTGATTTGGGTAGAGAGAGGTGACCAGAGCTGCCATAGAAGTACTGATATGCTGCTGTGTCACAGTCTGGGGGGGAGCTGCATGGCCCTGGTTACAGATGTGTCACAGGAGGTGCTGTGGCACCGAGACCAGAAGGGTTTGCAGAGTCAGACTCGTTGCAAGAAGTCCCCCACCTCAGTCCTGTGTTGGTGTGAGGTGTTGCTGTGTGGTTGTGCTGAGCTTGGTTTGCTTCAAGGCTGACCCAGATGAGATATTCGAAGACAGGAAGCCCTCAGTTCAGACTGGTCTTTGGCTCCTAACCACACGCTCTTCCTGAGCTCACACATTTTCCTCCCCAGCCCTGCTCCTGAGCAGCTGCTGCTCTTACAGAGCCTCTTCCCTGCTCCTCGTGGCCAGGAGAGCAGAAGGGAGCTGCACACTCCCAGTTCTCCCCATGTATCTGCCTGCTGGGGGGAAGCCAGGTTAGAAAGCACCAGCTTCTGACCTGTCACTCTCGCCTGGCCCTGCTGGGGGCACCTGGAATGTTGAAATCTGCTGGGCTGTTCCTCAAAAATCAAGCCCTGACACCCAATTTATAGAAATTATGCACCAGCTTGTCAATGCCTTAATTGCCTGTGTCTCACTGATAGTTTTGGGATCCTGTCCCCCTTCAGAGGTAAGCTTGCACTTCCCCTGTGCCCTCCCAAGGACCTCCAGGTGGTTTAGGAACTGGAAGGGTTACTGAAGACAGCTGAAGGTCACAGCTGGGAGAAGAGGGATCACAGAGATTCAAAAATACTTTTTTTGGTGGTTGGAGAGGCCTCAGAAGCAGCGACTTTTTGACTCTGCAAACATCACTTCTGGTAGGAGCAGGATGGAGACACCACCTACAGCAAATGGCTTTCTCCTGCCCCAGGCAGCATCCAGAGAAAAAGAAAGGGCTGTGTGTTTTGTCTTAAAGAAGTGCTGAAACAGCTGCTGCCAAAAGAGTGGAAGAAATTAAGTCCAGTGCTTTCCAGGCAGAACACCCTGTTTCCAATCCCTTCTTCATCTGGCATTAAAAAGTTGGATTAAAGTAGGTCAGCTCCTCTAGAGCTGCAGAGGTGAGAGGCAGAGCTGCAGCATGGCCCAGGCAAGAGCTGTGAGCCCTTCCTGACCCCCTGGCATCTCAGCCTGAGCTCTGCTTCACTTTTCTGATCACAGCTTTGCTTGGCCACTGCTGCTCTACCAACACCAAACACCTTTTCCCTGTGGCTTGGTGTGTTGTGTAACCTCTGTCCACCTATGGCAAGGTAACAACAACCTCCTGGCTCTACTCTCTGTGCCCAAAGCAAGGTGGAAATTGGTACCTCTTGCCCAGCAATTAGATCTGCAAAAGGTTCAGAATTACAAACTGTCCCACTCTCTTCCACAGGCCACAGGGTTGGAGGGGACTGAGGAAGTCAGGATTCAGAACTGGAGGGCAAAGAAGGGGTAGCAATGGAAGTAACAATCCAGATCCATATTCCCTCTCTTTCTGAGAGCACAAGAAAATCCTATCTGGATGCATCCTTTGAAGTAGCCTGAATTCCACTTGGATGAAGAATCTAATTAAGTGCTGCAGGCTTTAGACAACACATTAATATTTTCAACAGTTTGATCCCAAACAGCCATTAAAACTCTTTCTGATATGTGCTAATATGTGTTACACGTTTTTGTTTTAATTAGAACAAGATTGTAATCCATACTTCAGTTAAGTTCATTACACTCAGAATCTTAATGCAATCAAAAGACCAACTGGTCCTTAGCTAAGTCCATTGTAATTAGCATTTACAGAAAACTTTTAATTGTCTGCCTGTCCTTCACAGCAGGTGATGAGGGGAGTGAGGCCTTTCTGCCTTATGATGGATCACCTCAAGCTCTATATTTTGTGTCCCAAAGTCATGGCACAGTTTGCAGAGGAAAGGCAGCAGCTTTCCCAAAACCCCAAACCCCACAGTGCCAGCCATTAATCCCCAAACTGCTCAGCCTCGTGGTGGGCTGGCCCAGGCCAGGATCTGGCCAGTTTTATGGTGATGTTCTGGTGCAAAGTGGAGCTGTGGGGCCAGGTCAGCTCCCCCACATCTGCTGACAGGTTGTTCTGGCCTCTTGTGCTCTGTCCTCACGTGTCCTTGTGGTCTCAACACCCCCATCATGAACCATCTGGCTCTGAGGCAGCACCTGCCCCTCACTGGCACAACCACAGAGGAAACCTTCACCTAAATCTCTGCAAAATCTGAAATGTAAAGGAGATTGCTCAAATCAGGCTGAAAAGCAGCATCTTCTCAATGGCCAGAACTGCAGCCAGGAAATGTGCTGCCTTTGCTGAAACAAGTAGATGAATTTTCCAGACTTCCCCAAAACCAAATGTGAAGCCCAGAAGATATATATATATATTTATGTATCTGGGAACAATGTGGAAACTAGACAAGGATAAGTCAAATTGGAGTTGCTGCTGGACAATTTCCATGTGGTTTTTGTAGAGCACAATCTCCTTTTATCTTTTCCCACCAGACAGATTTTGCCCCACGTTTGGGACAAGGCTCCTCCCCAACAGGGATGGAGAGGATCCCCCTCTCCCCATCCCCACCAGCCCCCAGCTCTCTGAAAACCAGAATGCAGGGTTTTGTTGCAGGACTGTAAAGGGTGAATTGCACAGGCCAGGAAGAATTTTTTATTTATTCCTTCACTCCTCAGCACAGTCAAAGCCAAACTCTCCCTGTCTCCTGGCACTGCATGGAAGAGCCAAAGGCTGTGGACTGGTGCTGGGGTGAAGCCCCCAGGTATTGCTGAGTGAGGTGTTTTATTGTGTAAACCCTCCTGAAGCTACAAAGGGTAAGTTGGGACAGAGGGTTTGCCATTGCACAGCAGCGTTCTGAAAGCACACCCACCTGTCCCTCTTCAGCAAAATCACTAATATTGTGGTTTTTTGTAGACTTCAGGTGCCTGATAAATCTGGAAACCACACCTGGAGAGGTCCTTCCTACCTCCCCTTTCACTCCTCTCAGCTTTCCAGCTCTTGTAACCAGGATAACACCTGAGTGCCCCAGGCACTCTGATCCCTTCCTGCAAAGCATAGAGTTGCTTTTCTTTCAGCTTCATTCCTTCATTCCCCCCTCTCCCCACAAGGTCTGTCCCTCAGGCTCTGCTCACTCATTCCCAGGGAACAGGATAACCAGCAAAAAAGTGACTGGTTCATTATTTTTCCTGGGAAGGAATCTTTTCCCTGGCACTGCAGCACTGTGTGCCACTGGGCAGCACAGTGGTACATCCCACCTGGAAATCACCTCGTGAGAGGGATTTAGCTGCTGGTACTGGAAAATTTGCAGCATTCTGGGCTAAGTTTGGGCCTTAAAAGCCATGTGCTAAATCTGTAATGATTCCCTCCCTCAGCCCTCTGCAGTGGGGATGTTTCAAGAGCAGCATCAATGGACTGCTCACCCTGGAGGATGCTATTCCCTCCACCTGAGGCAGAGGCCAGGGGCACACCTGGAGGCTCCCAGCTGGCCCTGGCCCTGCTGAGCATCAGCCTGAGTGCCCCTTGCAGCCTCAGGGCTCCACCAGCACCCCCTGGAAGGTGCCACCAGTGCCAGGCCCTGTCAGCACTGCAGTGGGACCACGCACAGGAGCATCCGCCGGCCTGGCTGAGCTTTCTGTTTGCCACCCCAAACCCTCAGGAGGGCTTAATCCTGTTTTCAGATCTAATCCACTAAACAAATGCATTATGCAGATTTGCTTTTCTCCTGGAGCCTCAGCAAAGCTTTGTGTCACATCCCTCTGCTACACAAGATTTTTGCAGTGGTCTTGCTCTGAGCACAGAGAGCAAAACTCTGCCTGGGACAGACCAACCATCCTGCAATTTCACAGACCCTGCCAGCAGGACCTCCAGCCAGGGACACTGCCATGTGCCTGCCACACTCTGCCTCCCTCAAGCCTCACCCAACAGCCCAAATCCTGCCCATCCCAGCCTGAAGAAGCCAAAATCACCTTGAGCAGGTGAAGACTGAAGAGCACAGCCCAAAGTTTATGTGGTATCGATGGCCTAGTAAAGAAGGGAAGGTCATTAGTTTGGTTTTTTTGGTTTTTTTTAACTTACAAATAGAGCAGAAGACAACCCAGTGGGAAGAAATTCCAGCTCTTTTCTTTTAACTGAAAATAGATCCATAAAATTCTGCTAAGTCTACTGGCTAATGCAAGCACTGGGAGGCAGCTGAAATACACTTCCCAAGGGCAGGGTATGTTAGGATCATTACATTTAAAAGTCACAGGGGTCTAAGTTTAAAAGTAAAAACTCCACTTATGTTCCCTCCTCCTGACTTCACTCATTGCTCCTGACCTCCTTCTGCAAATGTAGGGAGCCTGATTTTGGAATAATCCCACAGAGATCAGAAATAATGGTGAGTCAGTGATCAAGTTTTAAAGATGTGATGTGGCAGTGATTGGATTTTCCAGTGTGATGTGTCAGCTGAAGTCTGGTGGTGTGCTAGACCTGCTGGTCGTGGGAAATCCTGCAGGCTGGAGTCAAGAAGAGGGATTTCTTCATGTCTGGTAGATCAGTGACCTCCAGCAACTATGAGGTCTCTTCACAGTTTATAAATAAATAAAGAAAAAGGAAGATTTAATCTCCCTATTATGCAGGGCACTGCATATGCAAAAACTGCACATGTGAATATAAAGTAAACTAAATTCAGACATCAAAACCTGCACCTGAAGGTCTGTAATTAATTTTTCAATGCATTTTTCAGGTGATATTATGGCTGGATGGCCAAAGGTGAGCAAAAACCACCCAGTCCCTACTGCTGGGTGGAAAACTGGGCACCACACTGGTGTGACTTGGGGCACGTCACTTAACACTGAAGCAACAGAAAAGCAACACAAAGGTTATTTTTTAAGGAGCTTGCTTTTTTAACAGGAATATCTGCTCCAGAGTTGTTGGGAAATGGGATTGTGGGAAGTGGAACTGTGGGAAAAGAGCCCTTGGAGCTGGATCCAGCAGAGGAACGAGCTGTCTTTGATGCCATCTACTGGAACGGTGGCTCCAGGGCCTGGGCCCTGCTGCTCTGCTGGAAACCACGAAATTAGGGCTTGTTCCCCTTTCAAGTGGGATGCTGCAAGTGGGATACAGGCTTGGAAAGGCTGCCTGGCCAAAGTGATGCTCTGCAGGAGCCACAGATGCAGTGGGACTTCCAGCAGCTGAGGTTTTCAGAGGATTTCTACACGTGGTGTGCTGGTCCAGTGAGCCCACAGATGTCCAGGGAAAAACTGGCAGGGAGGCAGAGCCCAAGGAATGCTGTAAGGCTCGATCTGCAGGAGATTATGGCAGCCATTGGAGTGGAGAGGAGGGACACAGCAGCTCTTTAGAGGAGGAAGGGCTTCCTCCATTTGCAGCTACAGCCCAGTGCAAGTTCCAACACTATGAAATCACACAAGGCTGGGCCTGAAAATGACAGGAGAAGCAAGATTTGGATGGTATGTCTGAAATCCCTGGGATTTTCCCATGAGGATGGGCCAATCTTCCTCAAATCACTGCACAGCACCAACTAAGTCTTCCTCATGTGCCTTTCAGTGCACCAGACCAGCTTATGACAGGAAAAGCAAGGCTCAGATCTCTGCTTATCCCACTTGTCCTGGTGCTGCTTCCCCTCTGGTGCAACACCCCAGCAGTGCCTGCAGTACCAAAATCATCAGATTTTGCTTTATGCAGACACTCTGCAAGACAAAGAGACAACACTTGGTTGAGAGAGCCCAGTAACAGCCACCTCTGCTGCCCTTTCATGGCCTCAGCACAAACTCAAGCCCCTCTGGCTTTTTATATATATATGAGAACAGTGTGGAAACCAGACAAGGATAGCAAATTGGAGCTGCTGTTGGACAACTTCCATGTGGTTTCTGTAAAGCACAGTCTCCTTTTATCTTTTCCCATCAGACAGACTTTGCCCCACTTTTGGGACGAGGCTCCCCCAAGGGTGCACCCCAAGGCTGCTTTTTGAATCCTGGCTCTTTCAGAAAAATGTTAAATGCCAATATTTCACTTCCCAGGGTGATTATTTCTTTAAGAATCCCAGCAGGTAATACCAAGACTGGCCCAGGGTTGTTTTTTTCTCCTGCCCCAGTAATTATGATCTGCAGATAGAAAATTGCTGACGAGTGTCCCTTGGATGGCAGACCCAGCAATCTCAGGATAAAGGACATTTCTCCCACACCATCTCCCAAAACAAGCTCGACAACATAGCGACAGCCACGTGGCCTGGCAGCTCCAGGGAGTATCAGCCCTGTGCTGAGCCCTCCTGGGGCTTCACAATAGTGCTGGGCCTTTGGAAAGGTCCTCTTTCATTTTGTTGTACAAAAGAGCCAGGAGACAAAGGGAGGGAAAGAATTGGCTGCCATGGGGAAGGAGCAAAGGTGGTGGCAAACAACACTCGGTCGGTGAGCAAGCTGCAGACTCGGATAAACCAAGAGAGAAAACTTTTCTCCTGCCTCCTGTAACTACATGAAACTTCCCTGTTGTTTGAAAGGACAGCTGGCTGGCTGGACCAGAGAGAGGAGAAGCCTAAAGTAACAGCAGATCTTCAGAAGTCCATGCTGCCAGTACCTCCAGTCCAATAAATACTCAGTCCAACCAGCCGGCCCCTGCATTCCCGTGCCAATAGGTTGTTCTTTATCACTATTTGTGCTTGCTGCACAGCCTGGACAAGCAGCAGAACTGAGAGTTTTCAAAGGGAATCAAAAACATGCCTGAGAAAATCGTTTATCTGGAAATAAAACCTCTTTAGAACAACTTGGAACGTCAGGAATGCATTTGGGATTTGTGTGTAACTCCAAGGCCAGGACCCACCTGCACAGCCATCACTGGTGGGGGGCTCATCCTGCAGCCTGCCACGTTCTCCTGGAGGGACATCACAGAGCTCAGCATCCCTGGGAACCTAGCAGGACCCCCAGCATGTCCATCCTGTGTCCCACAGTGAGCAGGGCTGCACGAGAGCCCCGTGACATCCAACAGCCTCGTGTGGCCTCCCAGCTCAGAGTGAAGCATGAGAAGGAATCAAGGCACACTTTACAAATAAAGAAACAAACAAATAAAAACAGGATCTGAGGCAAAGGGATAGAGAAGGGGAAAAAAATGAGGAAAATGACAGGATGAGTGAAGACTGGACACACCTGAGGTGTAATAAGAGGAGGGGTTGACTGAGTCAAAAAAAAGACAAATTCAGTATATTCTGTTCACAGGGCCACACTTAGCCCTGTTTAACAGGTTTTGCTGCCTCCAGCATTTCCTGGGCATCTGCCACAGAGATCTGGGCTGCCTCTCCATCCAAACAAATGGGATTGATTAAATCCTATCACACTCTGAAGGATTTCTACAGGCAGGCGCTCTGTACATTTGCAGCGCAGCCATCTGACCAAATTCCCCCCAGAGCAATTGCTATAGAAAACTGTTGTTTTACTGCCTTGTCAATCCTCTAGGAGTTTCCTATAAAGGCAGCAGCTCCTGGATTTGCTTGGCAATCAGCCTGTTTCCCAAGGATGGCCACCTGGGACGGGTGAGCTGTGCTGTCAGGGCGCGATGCTCCGTGCAGGGGGCTCTGGGATGAGGTTTGTCCCCAGCCACTCCCACAGCACAGGAATTCTCCAGCTGGAAAACACGGGTGCACGTGAGCTGGAACAAGCACTGCAGCTTTTTCTGTCTGTTTTTCCTTGAGTGCTGCTCTCTTGGATAAAACCCACCTGGCTCTGTGTGTGTGTGGGTTTGGCTCAGAGCAGGGCCAGCACTCCGCTTCCAGCCCTGGATTCCTCTCAGAGCCCAGCAAAGGCTTGGTTTGCTCTTCCCCCAAACCTCTCCCTGCACCTTTCCCTCAAGCCTCATTCCCCAGGTAAAGTTGGGAGGGTGAGCACAGCCTCTCCCTGAGGCAGTGGGGGTTCTGAGAAGAGCCTGGCTTTTCCTGGTGTCCCCACACCATCCAAAGGGGACTGAGTGGGAACAGCTCAGCCATCAGCAAGGAGTTCCCTCCTCAGCAGTGTCAGCCTGTGCAGGAGGTGGTCTGGGAAGGAGGGCAGAAGGGCACAATGCCACCATCAGAGAAGGGATTGAGAGAAGTTTCTGATTTTGAGGGAAGGGATTGAGGGAAGTTTCTGATTTTCCTGGTTTGCCCAGAGCCACACAGAGATGATTTCTGCTCCCAGGAGAAGGGTGTAGGAAGTCCAAAAGCAGGCAGCCAGCCTCAGGAGGCAGCTGGAGCTGCTGGCATTGGTGATGTACCCCTGTACACCCTCCCTGGACCCAGCAGGAACAGCCCAAGCTGCAGCTGGGACAGAGAATTCCATCAAGACCCCTCAACAACCAGGATTTGGGCTGCTCACAAACCCCCCTCCCTGGGCAACCTGCAGCCAGGCAGGGACAGCACTGGGACAGCACCAGGCACGTGAGCTGCAGAAACTGGGAGCTGCAAAGCTGTTTATCCATTCCCATCAGATCCAGGGGCTCCTTTCCATCCAGGAAGCATCTGTCTGTGTGGAATGATGCTCAGCATTATTATTCAGCCTGGGCAAGGTTTAAACATTTACATGGCAAACTCCACTGCTTCCTTTTAATTGTTCTTTCCTTCTGGTGACAGGCTGTGCTGCAGCAGGGACAGAGCTCCTGGGAATGGCCACACAAGGGTGTGGGAGGAAGGTGCCAGAAGCAGCACTGTGGAGCTAAATGATGTTCACTGCAGCTGGAACAGAGGGTCCAAGGCACTGATGGAAGGTAAGGAAGTTACTCCATCCCACCCTCTTCAACCATCCTACTTAACATCTCCTGTAATGCACTTCCCAAAACCTTCCAAGAGCAACTTCTAAGACACTCCATGTTTACAAGGCATGAAAATCCTCTCCCAAGACACAGCACAAATATTGCCACAGCATTTTGCAGCTGAAAACAATCCCAGGTCAGGATTTCAGGAACAGCCCTGCCTCCTGTGACTGTGGGGTGTGATGTTTCAAAAACAAAAAAAGGAACAGGAAGAAAGTGATACATGTGGGAGGTGCAAGGCCTTTTCCAGCTGGTCAGAATGATGGGAAAGGCTCCCACTGGCTTCAGCCAGGGAGGGACCAGAGCTGCTCATGTCTCCAGCCTGGTGAGGCTGCCACACACAGATGGCAACTCTCCCTTGTCCACAGCTGCTGCACAGCTGGCAGCACGAGCCACAGCCACTGCCAGATCCCTTTTTGCCAAGGCTGCAGCAGGAAACCTGTGGGATACAAAGACCTGAGGAAGTTGCTTTGATTTCCTAACCCTTGGAGCTGCTGTTGGCTCCCAGAGTCAGTGACCTGCCTGCAGGAGGGTTAAATGTGGAGCAGAGCTGGCACTGAAGGGACTTGCTCTGCTCTGGACATTTTTTGCTGCTGCCCCACCATTTTCCCAAGCAAAAGGCCTAAAGTGCTACCAACCCCCTTGGTCTAAAACCCTGACTCAGAAGGAGGAAAAGGAAATTTTCCTTCTGTCTTCTTTGGATGATCATCTTCATCTTTCAGGATTTTTTGTTTGGGGTTTTGTGTGTGCTTGCAGAAACTCTAAAATCCCAAAGTCTTTAGATTTGAACAGGAAATCAAGACTCTGTGTTTCAGCTCCTGCTGCCCTGGAAAAGATGCTGACTTTCGTGGTAAGAGAAGAGTAAATATTCAGCCAAAAGGCAGCACAGCTCATAAAGCCACAAATGCAGACAGGCCTAGAAGTTATGAATTATTACAGAAAAGATCAGAAACAATTATTAAAACCCAGCCCAGGCATTTTCCTCTAATATTAAATGATGGCAGCAAAAGAAGCCTCCAGGTCCAGAGCTCTGCTCCTTTCCCTGCCTTTTCACAGATTCTGGACAACCTCTGTTCTTTAACAAAGCCTGTACTGTCCCAAAGGGATTTTCCTTCTTGTGCTGCTATTCCTGCATCTAGCAGAGGTTTTTAGTTTTGGTAAGACTCTGTGATGGGCAAGTGACACCCATGGCTTGGCACAGGGAAACTGCAGTCAGCTCTCCAAATATCTCCAAATATTTGACACTCTGACCTTCCCTGCATGTGAAACTTCTGAATACATCTTGCCTCTCCTTACAGAGAATCATGGAATGGTTTGGGCTGGAAAAGACCTTAAAAACCATCCAGTTCCAATCCCAGACACCAGCAGGGACATCTTCTGCTGGACCAGGTTGCTCCAAACCCCATTCAGGCTGGCCTTGGACACCTGCAGGGATGGAGGAAACGTGCAGGGAAAACACCCACAAATATCCAGGAAAGAAAAACAGGCAGGTCCTGAAGAGGGGCAGGAAGGAGCTTTGTTCCCTTCCCAACAGGGAACCTTCCCTTGCCAGCCACAGCTGAAGCTGGCCAAGTTCTGCTCACCTGCAGGGCCCAGTGGAGGAGAATGTTCTGAGTGACTCCAGCTGATGTTCAGCTGTGCCTCCCTGTGCTCCCCTCGGCATCCCCAGTTCCCACGGCCTCCAAGTGGTGACAGTGAAAATAACCAGAGCAGCCCAGGGGCCATGCAGATGAACTCCCAAGTATTTAGATTACTAAAGTGCACCTCCATGAATCTGTTGAATCCCCTGCTGTAGGAAAGGGTCTGGGGTGTTAAACAAACAGGCAATAAATTTCAGAGGATTTGGTAAAATTAGGATTGTCGTTACTTTTCCATTCCAAGAGGACTAATCTGGGTTATAATTATCCCAGCTACATCCAGGCTTTTCAATAGCACATACACTGATAAATGAAGCCTTCACTCTCACAAATGCCTCTCCTTCCCCTGATGGATGCAATGTGTTCCAGATGGATGGAGAAACCTTTTATTTTTCCCTCTTTTACACTTGCTACACTTTCCAGGCATCCAGAGCACCACAGGTGTAAATCAGCACAGCTCTTCCTGTTTACTCCACTCCTTAGAGCAGTTGAGGATCCAGCCCCTTATTTCTAACCTTAAAATTGCACACAGGTGATCATCCCATAAATGAGGGAGGTAAGAAAAAGCCCCACTAGACAAACACAAAAGGTATTGATTGCACAAATCACTTTGGGCCTGCCAGCCCCTGTAAAAAATCCACTTTAATTAGGCTGATTGAAATGCAGACAGGTTTTTTTATTCCCTTTTCACTGAGGTCTTTGTACCCACTTTGTATGAACAGGAGTCGGCCTTCACATCCTCAGCCAAAACCTGTCCTCTCACTCCACTCCCAGGAGCCAGGACAGCAGGAACTGGTGACTCCACCTCAGCAGAGCCTCTGTGAGCCCCCAGAGGAGACCACCCCCTCTGACTGATGCCCTGATGCCTGATGCAGGGAGACAGGGATGCTTCTGTGATGAGAAAGGTCAGCGCTGCCCCGCAGAGGAGCGGGTTCTCCCCCTGCCCTGCCACTCTGTTCCTCTGTGATTCCCAGGCTTTCCTCAGGGCACTTTCCACAGGGATTTTCTGAGTGCCTGCCCAGGGCCAGCTGGGAGTCCATCTGCAGCAGGGCTGAGCCCACACAATGCCCCTGAGGCGGTCACGAGTGGCATTTCCAACATATGTTTGCACAAAATGCTCGGAGCCCTTTCAAACTGAGCACGTGAGCACCCGACCCTGTGGCCAGTGCCAGCTTTAAGCTGTGCCTCTTGGCCCTGTGTGCACAGGGAAGGATTTCAAAGCTCTGTTCCAGAAAGAAATGAATTAATGTTTGTATTTAACTACCAGAAAGACGTGGCAGAAAAATGCAGGAGGCAAATGTTGCTTTGTGAGTCCTCCCACGAGTGTGAGATGGGGAGATGAGGGTTCAGCATAGGGAAGGGGATGTGAGTGTTTCATCAGGCACTGCTCCTCAGAGTAAATGCACAATATGGCTCAATTCATGCTGTAATGGTCTTTTAATATGCAGCATTTTTATCTGAATGTTATTTGACAACTTGTGCTACGTGCGGCAGCGCTGGCCAGCGCCGTGTGTCTGCCAGCACCTCTGGCCACTGTCTCACACTCCAGAACCCACTCCCTCCTCCCAGGCCAGCCCCATCTCCAACTCTCCCTCAGAACAGGGCAGACATCTAGGGATGTGTTTTCCAAGATGTATTTGTAAAAATACAGCTTTGTACAAAACTACTGTATCATGAAGCTCAGGGGCTGTCGAGAACGGACTGATCAGTCACGCCAAAAACTGCAGGAAGGGACTTTTCAAAGCAAAAGTCCATTTGCTTGGGTAAAAGGCAACTCCCCACCTCTCCACATAGTTTAAGGATGACAAGAAGTCGAGTGTTTGCTAGAACATCTCAACCAGCAAAGAAATAAAAGTGCTCTGTCTGCAAGAATGAGAGCTGGCTCCTGCAGCGTGTGCTCGCTCTCACATCTGTCAGCTCCACTAATGCTCTGTGAAACGAAGGGTGGGTGCTGGAGCTGGAGCAGGACTGACTGGCATTCACTGCTGGAGTGCCAGATTTATCCCAGCTGGTCAGGTTCAGGTCCCTGCCACTCACTCTGCTGCTCCAGTTGGGCTGCACCTCATAAAAGAGTGCCAGGGATCAAAAGCTAAGAGGTTTCACAGTCTGGCTGCAAGTAGAGATTTGTCCCTGGGTCAGGGAGGCTCCAAGCTTTCATGCAAAAGAAGGGTAAACCATGGAAAAACTGTTCAAGCTCCTCTCTGGGCCATGTGCTTAATGCTGGCATGGGAAGTAAACTCCTGACCCTGCCTGGGCCATCATCTGCCTTCCACAGGCTCAGCCAATGCCAGTGCAGCACCTTTGCAACTGCAGCCACGTCATTTCCCGGCAGACAACCAGAAATATCCTCATGCTTACTCAGACAAATCCTACCCAAAGGCTGCTGAAGTGAGAAGCAGCTCATCTGTGCCTGTTGCTGTGGCAGTCTACAAAGCAGCTTGTCTGTAGGAGAAGTTTCACTGCTGTGATGATCTCAAGGTACTAAAACCCCAAGAAGGAAGGGCTGGCATGCCTGAACCCTGTTCTCAATCTCTAGCCAATAAACTGGTTTCCTATCAGATGTCTATGCTGACATGGTAAATCTCTTTCCCTCTTTTCATTATCAGAGTTGGGTGAAAATGCCCAGCAGCACACATGGAATCAGCTCTTGACACAGTGTTTACACAGCAACAGCAGCTTTTCCAGCTTCACTGGGGACCCAGAGACCAAACAGTGCCCATGGTTGTGCTCCAGGCATCCCTCCTATAACAGCATTATAAATACATAATGAGAATTTAAAAGGCAGAAGGAAAGCAGATAAAGGAGACTCCCTGTATCACACTCAGCTTTCATCATCTGAGAAGAGCTACAAATTTCAGCATGTGCTCATCAACACTGAGGGAAAGGTGTCCTCAGTAGAGGATGAGCACAGGAGCTGCCTGGCAGCACACAGAGGGAAAAGATGTCAAGTTTCAGAGGAAAGCTGCCACCACATTTCATACACACTGTCACTTTTAAAGAAGAAAAAGCAGCTTAGCACAGAAGCATGAGGAACTTGTGTTCTAGCAATCTGGAGTTAGAACAACAACAGTAAGGTCATCCATGCCCTGTGAGCACAGACTTGGATCAAATCCCTGAAGGTTAGCCTGGGAAAAGCTGCTTCAAATATCAGAGAGCCAAACCCAAGGGAGTCAGTCACTACCTGGCCATCTCAGATGCTTCCACAGCCTCCTTGAGCAGTATCCATGCACTTGCAAGTCTAAATCATGCAGACTCAAACCACAGCTGTGGCCAATATCAACAGGTGACACTGGGTGGGTTCACAGTCAGAACCTTGGGTGCAGCCCAGTAACTTTTAGCACACTTAAAGGAGAGAAAAGTGTCATTTTTATGGGGCAGACTCAGCCTGAACGGGACCTTACCATCTATCCTCGAGTTATACACAGACAACACTCCCAAAACTCTTTTCCAACACGTGGCTCCAACCCTGTTCCTCCCCTTTCAGGTCCTTCCTTCTCCATTCCCTCTCTGCCCTGATTCATGGCCACAGCAAATGTGCCATTTGATTATCTGCTGACACATGCATTTAGCACTTCTCCATGGAAAGCAATGAGTTTGGAAGCTTTTCCAACTTCCCCTCTGGATGATGTCACCCTGGGCAGGCGCCAGGCTGGGTTTCAAGTGAAAATCCTTCACTTCAGGGTCAGACATCCTCCTATTTTTAGGCCTGGAGTCAGTGTTGTGCAGCCAGCAGCTGAGCTGAACAGCTCTCGTTATTCCACAGGTCTGCTGGCTGTGTCCTGCCCCACAGAGCCCTCTGGAAATCCACACAGTGACAAATGTGTCCCCTCCAGTCTGCACTGGGAATGGGGACGGAGAAGGGCCCTGTGGCTGCAGCCTGTCAGCTCCATCACCCCACCCTGCCTCCCCAAATTCTTGTTGGTGCCAAAATCACAGAGCCATAGGTTGGAAAAGCCCTGTGGGATCATTGAGTCCAAGTGCTCCCTCAGCACTGCCAAGGCCCTCAACTGCACACCCACATGGCTTTTAAATCCCCCCAGGGATGGGGAGTCCCCCACTGCCCTGGGCAGCTGTGCCAGGGCTGGACAACTCCTTTTGTGAAGAAATTTTCCCTAATATCCAACCTAAACCTCCCCTGGCACAACTTGAGGCCATTTCCTCAGCCTGCTGCCTGTCACCTGGGGGAAGAGACTGACTGCACCTGGCTGCACCCTCCTTTCAAGGAGTTGTAGAGTAAGAAGGTCCCCCCCAGCTGCTCCTCATCAGAGTCATCACACTAATTTCCCTAATTACAACACCTGATCAGCCAATGCCTGTGTTGTGCTTTGCCCATTTTCAAGCAAGTGATGTGTTGCTGTGCACACAGCACAGCTAAGCAAGGAAAAGCTTTTGAGGTGAGCTGCAGACCCCCCCAAAGAGCAGCCAGGCTCTCCCCCTGCTCCTCACAGACACCCCCCTGTGTTTTAGGGAGGCTGATGGCTGGAGTTTGAAGGCCTGACAGGAAGCAGACCCCAGCACCAGCCCCGTGTGCTGAATGAGCTCATCTCGGCAGAGCTGAGGTGTAGCCGTCCCGCTGCCATCAGCGGCTGGAAACCGCGGACAAGTGAGAACTGCAATCGGCAGGGGGCAAAGTGTGAGTGTGAGTCACGTCCCGGGACAGCTGCAGGCTGGCTGCACCCAGCCAGGAGCAGTGCTGGCAGCCCTGCAGCCAAAGCCCTGCTCTCACACTGCACCCGTGCTCCTGCTGCAGCACACGAGCACTCACACACAGAGCCCAGTCTGCAGCAGACCTAAAGCTGGCACTGCTGGATGCTTTATTTTTAACTCCTCAACAGTCCCATCAGCCTCTCAAAGGGGATGAAACCCAGCCCCAGCCCAGCCCAGGCTGCTGGAAGGCAGCAGTTCCTGTGTCCTGTGGCTGTTCCCTTGTCCTGAGCAGGCTGACAGCCCCTCTCCCCTGCACCCCAACAAAACCTTCTGCATCCCCTCTGCAGCTGCTGCAATCACAGAGTGCTTTGGGCTGGAAAGGACCTTAAAGCTCATCCAGTGCCACCCCCTGCCATGGGCAGGGACACCTTCCACTGTCCCAGGTTGCTCCAAGCCCCATCCAGCCTGGCTGGGAACACTTCCAGGGATGGAAAGCAGCCACTCTGGGTTTGTTGGCTAAAGCCACTCATAGAGAAAAAAAATAAATGTCACTGGCTGAGCCTGCAGGGACCCTCCAGCATCCATGGGCACGCAGAACAGCATTAAAACAGGAATACTCAGGTGTTGTGTGCTTGCAGGGTGCCAGCCCGAGGTCCTGTTCTGGCACTGCTGCTCCTGAGCATGTTTACAGCATGAGCAAGGGCCCAAGCCAGATTAAATTTCAGATATTGAACCATTTGCTTCAAGGGAGTTACAGCAGCAGCTGACTTACCCTGTCTCTCTCTTATTTGCTTCTCTCTCTCCCTTGGAAAACAATGCTCTGCCTTGGTTTTATCAATCAGAGCAGTCTCTCTGAGAGGACTCCATGCACCAAAGAGCCTGGAGGATATTTATCTACAGGAAAAAGATAAGCAGAGAAAAGGAACCTGTGCTTTAAAAAAAACCCTCTAGTGCAACCCAAATTGTGCAGCTGTCCCAGCTGTGCCCTGTCTACAGCACATTTCAGCACACTCATTTGCATTTTCACGGAAATAAAGTGGTTTTCCACTGGCATGGAATTCATCAGCGCTGTCAAAGGCTGGACAGGCCAACACAGCTCAGTGTTCTGCAAGGGACAGGTGCTGGGAAAAGCTGCTTCACTGGGGAATTCTTCCCTGCAGCCTCGTGCAGGTGCTGAGGAAAGGCCTCTAGGGATAAAAACAAGCAAGGACCATCTCCCAGACTGCGCCGCTCGCGTCACGGGCGCTGCGGTGACAGCGGGTGCTGTGCAGGTGAACACACCCTGTGGAAGCCTTGGAAAGCCCCTGAGCTGCCTCCTTGCAGACAATGCTGCCACCACCACCACCTCAGCTCAGGAATTCTGTATCTGCAGGGAGGAGGGGAAGGCTCAAGCTTTGGAGAAGCAGCTGCCGAGGGCTCTGGTGCTGCTCAGGCAGAGGCAGGAGCGCACGTGGCCGTGCAGGGAGAGGGTGGCTGCCAGCCCAGGCTGGAAGAGCACGTACTGCCAGGACATGGAGGCACCAGAGCAGGAGGGAAGGAAAGCAGAAAGGTCATTTGCTTTGGATGCTGTCAGAGAGGGCCTGGTTTAGTCCCATACATCAGGACCAGCTGAGCCACGTGCCCCGCCAGGTCCCGCTGCCTCTGGCTTCAGGTAGGAAATACTGGCACCAGCTCCTCCTCTTCCAGCCCTTTATCAGCTTCAGAAGAGGAGAAATGGAAACCTGAGCTGTCTCTGCTGCTGCACAAGCTGGGTGGATGTGAGTGAGGCAAGAGGGGAAGCAAAACTGCAGCTGATGTGGTCACTGCCACCCTGCTTTGCAAAGTGTGCATTGCCTCCCTTCCCACGTGTCAGAGATGAGAGCTGATTACAGTGGGACTGCTGAGGAGATGTCAGTCATTGGGCAGGCAGAGAGCAGAACTGCCAGACTCCTGAGTAATACTGCTTTTCTGATCCATTCCTCCTTTATTTATCCTACTCTCACTGCAGATTGACCTCTTTTCTGATATTCAGACTGATTTTTTCAGAGCAGCACATGGCTGTGTCCTGAGCACACTCTGCTCCCTCGAGGTTTATTATGCTACCAATAAATAAATTATCTGCTAATAAACCCCCCTCAAACTCACACTTCTCTTTTAGACTGAAGATAATTAAATTTATGCATGAGCTACTAATTTCTGTGCCTGGACACTGGAATATACTGGGAAGATGGAAGGCTGTGATCAGATGTGCATGCTAAGGCACTGTATTTATTCTGAGCTTCCTCTACAAAGCTGATTCAAATAGTATGGTAACCAAATTGTGGTCAAGAAATTGATAAAAACATGTGAAGATCCTTTCATGGACAGAGCAAACCACAATTTGAATATGCAATGAAGGGTGATAAGGCTGTGCCTTGGGACTGCCTGTAATCAGCTACCACAATCAACTTGCTGACACCAGCTTTAATAAACATTGCTTAAGACATTAACCAACATGAATTGTAATAGAACTGTTCACAGTGCAAATATGGGTTGGAACTCTTTCCATTTCATACTTGAAACAGGCTTAATTATCAGGATGTGAGGCCCTAAGAATGCCTCTGGTTGTGTTCCTGCACAAAGGGAGTGCCTCTGCCTTGTTCTCATTACACACTGCTGGTACTCAGGAGATGGAAAGAACTGCTAAGATTGTTCATCCTGGCTGGGTTAGTAACACAGGGAGCAAGGAGGGGAGGGTGGAGGGATGTTCCTTTCCTGCAGAGCAGCAAGAGGTGACTGTTTCTTCACAGAAGTTGTCATGAGCTTTCACTGAATTACACAGTGACAGCAGGGGATTTATCTGTGTGGAAAGTTTTTTTAAGAATACTTTTATAACTTCATTTAATGACACAACCTGTTTTTCTCATTCCTTAATCAGCTGATGATGGCAGCCTAAAAGACTTCTCCTCTGTCCCAGCTTCTGTCTTGGTCACGTCTTGATTTCTCTCCTGGCAAGCCAATTTACTACAAATTCTGTGTGTTTTCTTTAATCAGGCAAGAGGAGCAGATCACAAGCCACTTTATTAAGGAAGTCGGGGTAATTATTCTCAGAGGATAATTAAAAAGCAGGGATACATGAAGTAACTTGACCCAGTTCTCCTGGAGAACAGTGGCAGAGCTGGAGGGAGAGGGCAGCTCTCATGGGCCTCCATCGTTTTTTTATCCTCCTTTTCCTGGAGAATCCTCCATGTCTGTAATGAGGCAGTCAGCTCTGGGATGCTGACTCTGATGTCAGTATCAGCCATGGCCATGAGATAAATCCCTGATCAAAGGAAGGAAAGCCCAGGTGGGCACTGAGAGGGGGTGAATCCACACTGCCAGATTCCAAAGCCATGCCAGAGCTCCCAGGGGAGCAGGGGCAGTGACACCACTGCCATGAATATTCCTGGCTACAGCCACACACCAGCAATGGGAAGTTCTTTACTTACAAATCAAGACCTGTAAATAACAACAAGGAGAAAGGGGGGGTATAATTCTCACCCCCTGCCAAGATCCAGCTGGGATCTGATGCACTGACACACCTGAGAGCTGTTTCCAGAGGTACAGGGAGACACCTGGAACAGCCTCCAAGTCATTTTTCTCTGCTCTGACTTGCAGGCTACAGAGAAGATATTACACAGCAGTGCAGAATCAATAGTTATTGTGGAATCATTGGTTTGATGTCAAGGCCAATTAGCTGCAAGTGGAATTAGCACATACCCTGTGCAGGAAGACAAGAACATGTTCTTCCCCAGATGGGAAAGATGTTGGCCAGGTGTGCACAGGAAGCCTGGAACTGGCATCACATTCCCCAATGCTGACAAATCTCACAGCCCTCAGGAGCCTGCAGCAAGGGCCTGATCCAGCCTGGACAAGGGACAAACAGAGAGGACAAACCTGCAGCCCAGACTGGCCCTTTGCATCTGGAATTTACACCTAGGAAAGGCTACACTGGGACAACAACTACTCACCCTATGTCAGGTCACCCCAACCTTTCCTCCTCACCTTCCCACTTGTGCCCTGACTTGTGCCAGGAGAAGTTTTATTCCACGTTGCAGACAGGATTTATAGCATTTCTTGGGCTAATCTATGCTATGCCTGCTTTGGCTACTGAGAAGGAGTTCAACACTTGAGATCAGGGAGGAGCAGCCAAAGTGTGTGGTATTAAAGGAAACAGGCTGGACAGATTTTAATTAATTTTCAAGATCCATGGGAAGCAAGACAAGGAGCTAATGTGCAGGACTCCATGCAAGGTAGTACAAAACTGAATGTTTTTGCAGCAGCTTAATCCACATTTTGAATCTCATGCTGGAAGCAGTGGAGGAGACTTTGCAGAGGTCAGGAGGGTGAGAGCCTGGGGAGGAGGCAGCCCCAGGGCATTTCCCTTCATAACCTGGGTTTGAACTGGGTGGGCAGCAGACCTCAAAAACCACAGCACTGCAGAACCACAGAGTATTATGAGCTGGAAGGGACCCACAGGGATCATCCAGCCCTGCACAGACCCCCTGCAATCCCAGCCTGTCCATCCCTGGTGTCCAAACTCTCCTGGAGCTCTGGCGGCCTCGGGGCTGTGCCCATTCCCTGGGGAGCCTGGGCAGTGCCTGCACCCTCTGGGGGAAGAACCTTTTCCTAAAATGTCCATGTAAACTGCACTGAGCCCTGAGAGCAGGAGAGCTGCCCCAAGCACTCTCATGCACTGGAGGAGGCAATGCCAGCTGGGGGCAGCCTCTGGGTGAGGATGGAGGGGGACAACAGAGTCCAAACCACACCATTCTGTGGTTCTGTTACTGAAACCTGGGCAACCCCAGCAGGCCAGCACTGCAGAGCTCCAGCAAACCCCCCTTTGTGCTTTAAAACACTCCTACAAACAGCCTCAGATGGAGGGGAAGCCCCGGGCTGTGGCTGGCACTGATGTGCGCGAGCAAACGATGCCATCCAGAGGTGCTCGGGTGCAGCACAGGGCTCAGTGTCAGCAGGGACTACAGGGAAAGACAGGGCCTTTGTCTGATCTTATACATCACACTTTAAACTAACCCCCAACAAATAATTACATTTTATTTATTTTAAATTTATCCTGCCCATCGTTTGGGTTTTTTTTCATCTCTCCTCACTAAATTGATTTTCTAAATATACTAAATAAGTCACTCTTAAAAATACAGATACACCTCTGACCTCTCCTGGCAAACAGGAGCTACTTCATTTTACTCCCAGTTGCTGACAGCAGGCCTGGCACCACATGGGAGACTGAGAGAGACACTCATCTGTATTTCAGTGCTCTGCAATAGTGCAGGAGTTGAGAAAACACCAACCACACACTGAAACAGGAAACACAACAGTGGAAAACAATCTTTGTTCCCCATCTAGAACAGCTGGTGACTCCCTCTCAGCTGTGAAAGCATGACTCAAACTCAACACAAGAAATGTTTTTCTAGCATATGATTATACATATTTATGTGTGTTTGTGTGTGTGTGCACAGAGTTTATGTCAGCTGCTTGAACAGTGTGGAGGCAACATCACCTGGGGAGTATTTTGTGATGGGTAAAGTGTGGAACAGGAGAGATTTGGTCAGATCTAATTCAGCTTTGTGTGCAAAGATACCTCCTTCACTGGCACCTGTATCTGTGTGGCAATAAAATGCAGATTTGCCAAGTGATCCCATTAATATCAGAATAAAATCAACCACTGCATCCTTATTTTCTCCATTAGGAAACTAATGGGATTAGAATCACCAAAAGTCCTGAGTTGGAAGGATCATCAAGTCCAGCTCCTGGGACTACAAAGATTACAGACAAATAATCCCAAAGGCACACACTACATAATTACTTCTTTAATCTTTGGGATTTTCCAAGCTTTATTCAGATACATATCTGACTTTTAGATGTACTATCTTAAATTATAGAAAATACAATATACTTGTACCTGACTTTTTTCTCCTCAGAAACCATCACTTACTGGTCCATTAGAATTAAGGCACAGGGCATTATTTTATCACCTTACATAAACTAAAAAGGAAAATTGAGTAACACATTGACTTGAAAATGAACAAAATAACTTTTCAGACACTTTAGGGCAAGCATCATTTTCATATGCTGTATCCCGCCCCCCAAAGGAGCACCCTTCTTTTACAGCCTCAGTATTTGAAAGTGAAGAAAAACTGTGAAAATACAAATTACAGCAGGTGACAGAGGGTGTGGCTGAACCATACTACAAGGGGACATGGTTATGGGTAAGAGGAGGTGGTTAAAAGGAGATTTTGGGTGCTGGGATCAGAATGTTAAACGGAGGGACAGATGTCTGCACTGCATTTGGGGTCACCTTGAGCTGACCTGGCTCAAGCACCTGCTCAGCACTGGCTGAATTCCTGTTTCAAGGTGCACTCCAGGCCCCCTCAGCAGCTGGACTTGTGACAGCTCAGTGAGAGCCCAGGATCACGGGGACACCTGCCCAGGGAGGGTTTGCAGGGCTGTTTGGAGAGAGGAGTGAGCCTGCAGGACCCTGCACTCTGGGAAGGTGAGAGCTGGAGAAGCAGCCCTCGTGTTCCAGACCCCTCAGTGCTGAATATGTGTCTGCAGGGAAGAGCAGACATATGCAGCCCTTCCTGAAGCTGTGAGAGATAACCCAGGGATGGCTGAGCCAAGTCTAATTTTATAATCCCAACCCTGCCATGGGTTTCTGACAAGTCTCACATCAAGAGTACAACACTTTCATGCAGCAGCAAGAAAAGAAATAAGCAAACCCCAGGAAATCCACCAGTTCTATGTGCTGTGACAAAACAAAGACAGCAGCAATTTGGCAGAAAGCACTTCTCCAAAAGATCAAAGACACTCTGCCCTCCCCTTCCTGCCCTTTTCACAGTGTTTTCCTCAAAGAAATTACCATCCAGCCAAGTCTCTGCTGCACAAGGAGGGGCTTGTGCAGACAACAAATGCAAGCCTACATTGGCAGCAAGGGGAAAGGGTGTGAAAAAGGCATGGAAAAAGCTGGGCTGGGCTGTGGCTGTGCTTTGGGTGTGCAGGGGGTGCACTGACCTGTACTTGCCCGTCCGCACCTGCAGCGCTCTCATCCCGCACTGCTGGGCTCCCCCAACATCATTCACGATGTCATCCCCGATCATGATGGCCTGTCAGGGCAGGGAAATACAGGCAAAGTTCATTTCTGCCATTTGTCACCCTCCCCTGACATAACAAACAGCTTGATTTGAGGTTTAATGCTGCCATTGGACAAATTAAACAAGATAATATTGTCATGATATTGATTAAAAGTCATCCTACCTCGAGGGTAATTCATGCCAGAGCTGCTCCAGCAACGTACTGGCACAGCACACCTGTACAGTTTGTAATCAATCACACAAATCAAAGGGATTTGGGGCACAGTTCAAAGAAAAGGGTGAGTTTTATGCAGTTAGGCCTCTTCTGTTCCTAACAATCCGTTCCTGCTACGCTCCAAGCAGCTTAAATTAAGCTTAACTTCTTAAATCTGGTGTTCTGCAGGCTGGTCAAAAGCTTAAGCTTGTAATCGCTGAGAGCTTGATCCCAATCTGTTCTCAGGTTGATACAGAAATTTGGGAAATCTCTGGAAAGTGGAATTTATTCATTTTTGCACAATATGACACGATGTGTACAGGCCTGGCACGGTTTGTGTCACCATCAGCTGAAGTATATGCCAATATTAATAAACAAAACAGAGTAGATCACCAAAAAAAGGTAACTGGTTCTGCTAAGATTTGTCTGATGTTTGATAAAAACAGAGTGCACAGAGCATCTTCTGCCTCTGTTAAAGATATTTATTAGATCAGAGTGTATCAACCAAGGGGTCCTTTCTGTTGACAATCACATCTACAAAATTTCAAGTGCTTATCATCCTGCTAATTAGTAAATATATTTTATTCCTCAAATTTAAAATGTTTAAGGGATGCCATTTCATAGTTTCAATAAAACCCAGTATATACACAAAACAAACAGTATATACACAAATCATTTCCATTAATGATCAAAAAAAATCAGCTTTACACCTCCCAGAGGTGTTCTGGATTATTCTGCAGAGAACAGAGGCAGCTCCTAAAACTGGGGAAGCACAGATCTGAAAGTCTGTAATGTGGTTTATCCATCAGATTTTTGCACCTTTTGTATTAAAGCTGAATTTTGTCTAATATAGAGTTACTTGCATCTTTAACCATTTGATTTTCATCTTGTTGAATCAGCCTTTTGCTTGATAAATTTAACTGCCTGGCTTTCACAGCCATGGTACTTTCCAGCTCCAGACATTCCTGCCTGCATTTCCATCCCTTCTGCAGCTCTGTTCTGCTGGGCAGGACTAAACACATATTGAGAAAGAATAAAAATACTAAACCTCCAGAGCTATTTTTATGAATTATCTAATTGCAACAGGGTCTTCTCCCATGTATTACATTGCAAGTAAAGGAAATTTTCTGAGGGGATTCATAAACCAAACTGAGGTACAAACAAGTAGATCTGGAACAGCTTCTCCTGTAGATAGTTCACCTTTCCTTACTGCTCTTCCAAACCAGCAATCCAGCATGAAATGGGGAGAAAATGATGGGTTAGGTGTAAGTAATCAGTAAATAAAGCATGTAAATGTGGTGGAGGAAAAGAGAATAATCCCACTGTTGCATGCAGAGCTGCAAGAACCTGGCAACACCATCCCAGCCAACCAGCATCACCAATTCCCCCCAAGCTGCTCCAGGGTATTTAATCATTCTCAACCACTGCCTTTAAGAGATTATAACCCCTTTTTCCTACAAAATTCCTTCCAACACCTCCCTGAGGGTGAGAGGGAGCAGACCTGCACCACCTGTGTGCCTTTGCCCTGCCTGGACACTCAGGATGCAAAGAGAATTTCACTCCTGTGTCCTAACAACCCTAAAAGTGAATTTCCTCTGAAGGAAGAGGGCAGAGCAGGGCTGCCCACCAAGCCCTGTCCTGCTGGTGTTTTGCCCCATCCAGGGAAGTTTTCCTGCCAGACTGTGCAGCTCTGGAGGTGCAGCTGCAGCTGAGCAGTGATGCCTGTCCAGGCCAGCTTGTGGCACACACACAGAAATGTGCTCCAGCCCCCAGGGATTTCACAGATTTACTATCGGTGAAGGGCAATAATCACTAAAGGAGGAGCAATTATTCCCAAATCATTTAGGATTTAAAAAATCATTGGCAAGAAGATAGAGGTCGAAAGGTGCACTGTCAAGGGAAATAAAAAAACTCTACCTGTCAAACCTGGGTTTAACTTCCTCTCTGACTGCAATATGGGAAGAAGAGAGAGAAAGATATAAAACTGAAAGGTCACATCCCCACTGAAAGCAGGAATTAAAAGATCTCCATTCGTGTTCACATTTTACACAGGGATCACAACAATAATCTGTTCAAACCTTCTGCAGAAGTTACTTTTTTTAGACTGGCTACAAATTAACTAAAAAGAAGGGGGAAAAAAATGCCATGAGTCTCTCTGGGTTTTAAGGCAAATCATCAAAGAGTGAGGATGGGTGTGATTTTTATTTCCTCAAGATGGTGAGAGGTGGTGTGTGGTTGTACACACACAGTAAATAAAGCACATGTGCCAAAAGTGAGGGAAAAAAATGCTCTCAAAGGGTCCCCATCAGACTCAGCCCAGAGGGGCAGTGAGAACAGAGGAGATCAATGTGACCTACAAGAATTTAGGGGTGGGAAGGCAAAATACAATCCCCACAGTCAGCAATGCCACTGGTGCTGCCTGTGCCACAGCCCCTGAGCTGAAGGGTGGGGAGCAGCCAAAACTAATCTGTAGAGATGCTGCTGGGGTGGTGAGTGGGAACCTCAGGTAGTTTTTGCCTGCAAACAGAATTTCAGCTTTCATTCATTAGCTGATGACAAATGCAAACAATGCATTTCAGCATTCATTAAGTGATGACAGAAAAATGTCTGACCAGAAAAGGAATCAGAGTAGGGAAGTTCATGAAGCAGGCAGAGAGAGGAGAACACCCTGATCTGCCCAGCCCTGCTGGTGCTGCAGGGCAGTGTTTCCCAGAGGGGTATTTTGGAGGCTGGAGCCCATGCAGGATGAAAACAGAGAGATGCACAGAAGGCAGTGTGCTAACTCCACCAGAATATTTAGCACAGACACTGCTTCTAGAGTCAGGCATATTTATGCCTAAACATATTTTTTGCTACAGATTTAATAACCTTAATCAAGCTAAATGTGCCAGGACCATAAGGAAATAAAGTTTACACCCCAAACCTTGATTAATGTATTAAACCCCTTACACAAGAAATACAACAACATTTACTTTTCTCCCTGTTCTCCTTGGCCCAAGGAATAATCTCCCAGGCTTCAGGATCCCTCCTTACTGCTAATTTTGTTTGTATCTTAGAACTCCAAAGGTGCAGGGCCAGAGAGTTCTCAGTAAGCTTTCAGCTGGATTGAAGCTTGAAGCTTCCCATGGCCACTTTTATTTTTGGGATGGAGGATCCTGCCCTGCTGTGGCTGGTGAGCAGGGAGGGGATGTTGGCACAGGAGCAGGTGCCCTGTGCCACCCTGGGGTGACCTCCCTGTGCTCCCATGCACCACTAACTCCCACCTGAGGCTTGCAGGTGGCAGGAATGGGAATTGCTTAACTACCAGTAGTTTATGGACTCCAGTATGACCTGCCATAACTCCCATTAAAACAGGATAATTTGCTACAGAGAGAACTTTTTATGATTATATGAAACTACCAGAACCTTAACATTATTTAGGTTTTATTGTAAAGCTGTAAAAATCATCCACTGTTACAGCTGCCTTAAAACACATGAATTAGGCATTCCAGTAACCTTTAAGATGTGTTATTCTATGTCATATTGCTGAATTGTAAGATAGGTCTGGTTACCTCTAAGAGGTTTAAATTTCCAATCTATTAAAGTAATACTGGCAATCTGTTATTTCTAGGCCATTGAGGAAAGGTTAAAATGAAAATTGGACTTTGGGGAGTTCCTCTTATTCTAAGTGCAGGCTGAAAACATCTCAGCAGCAGAAGGCAAAGTCAGGGTCTCAGTAAGAAGCAGTTATCAAGGGAAACGACTGGTGATAACTTTATTGATTAAAGCAGCTTGAGGAATTTCAGAATTGCCACTGTCTCAAATTACTGTGGTGAGACAGCTTTATTAAAAAGGTATTTTTCATTAAAAGCCAAGTGAAAGAAAATTGTAATATGTTTTCAAAAGCCCAGCTCATCTAAAGTGGTTTAATGATGGTATGGATTAAATGCATTCCACAGGTGGAATAAATTATTGGAATAAACATTTTGTAAAAGCAAAGGCAAGTAAAACCAGCCCCTGTCATGCCACTACAAATGCAGAGTTCATTCAGGAGACAGATTAAAATGTAATGCAGTGCATTACAGGAACTTACTGAAGTGAATATACTGAGGTTTTATTACTGTGTGCCACGAACTAAACCAACCTGCAAATCCTTCTCTCCAAAAGTGCATTAAAGTCACAAGGTCAAGCACTTAAAAGTTAGGGAAAGATGTCAGAATTAAGGCAATTTGCTTGGCTGTAATTTGCTCCTCTTCCACACTAACTCCAGCAGTGTGGGTTATTTTTTCCATGGTGGAAAACATGGAATGACTGGTGCCATTATCCAGGGGGGTCTACTGCACTTTTCCTTGGTTACACACTCCCTCCATCCCTCTGAATATAAAATATTACACTTGCATTAGAAACCACATGAAAAAAAAGGCCAAAACTCTGCAAAATATAAAGTCAGGCACAAGAAGCACTATGGCAAACAGCAGAGAAGGAGTAAATCATCTCTGCTGGGGACTATTCCTGCTTTTCTGTACCCAAACAAATCCTCCTGGGGCTCACCCTGTGGGACCATTTTTGCAGCCTGGTGATGCATTATATCAGATGTGCTTCCTGAGGCAAAGCCTTGGGGCAGGAGCTGTGGGTTTGCACCCCTGCAATGGCACCTCCCTCCTCTCGGTGGGCCTGGCATTCCCTGAGCTGGGAAAAGTGTCTGAGGACACCTGCAGCTCCCTGCCCGTGGAAAAGGGGAAGCACTGCCCCTCCTCAGGGCCAGCAGGCTGGAAAACTCAGCAGTGACACCTTCCCTCCTACTCCTGCTCACCAACCCGAGCTGAGAGGACACACAAACCTTTATTTATGTGATTTACACAAACACTACCAAGGGCTGAGCTCTGTGGCTTCTGGGGTTTTGGTTTTTTTGGTTTGGTTTGGTTTTTTCCAGATAGTTTTTCTTCCAATGCTACTCTGAGTCTGAAAAGGATTTTGAGGTTTGCTGGTTTGATGAATGGATTGAATGATTGCCTTGGCTACACACCTGGGATATTCCAGACTGGGCTATGAAGGGGGTACACAAAAAAGCAGAGGGACTGAATAGAAGGAAGCAGCAGAACTAAACTACCCTTTTTTTAGTAAAAGCCACCTTTTTTATTTGCTTTTTTTTAGTAAAAAAAAACCCTCCTGCAATGATACAAGTCTAGAGATAACTGGATGGAGAAAATATCCAGGAAGGCAAGCAGTTATTCTGGTTGTTAACTAGAGTAAAACTAGAAATAAGGAGCTGCAGTTTAAAAGTGAAATATCCTGATAAATCCAAGGAAAAGCTGCCTTCCCACAAGCCCCCCTGGGCTGAGCACCATCCCCAGGGTACTGACAGCTGCTTGGCTCTCTGAAAACCACTCTGGACAAAACATTAATAACTGTGGAGCAGGGAACATTCCTGCATGGGGAAGGAGATGGATTAGATGGCCCACTAGGTCTTTTCCATCTCCCCACTCTATAATAAAGCAAAACCCAAGCACACTCTGAATTACAGGGCCATAATTTCATCTCCAGGCTCCAGGGACCTACAAGCCACCCCAAACTTCACTCCTGTTGTTTATAATGTCACCCAAACCCCCCTGATGGAATTATTGTGTTGTAATTCACTGCTGTTTGTGAGACTTCTCATACTCATCCTTATGTCCTGTGTGACAGAACAACAAATCAATAAAGAGGAGCTGGGAACACCTACAGAGAGGGGGAAAATGGGCTGTACTGAGGAAGCACAACACATTCAGCATGTTTCTGGGAAGCCAGGAATTCAGGAGGAGGTTCAGGGTCAGTCAGTGCTTCCCATTCACCAAAATTATAAAATATTTTACTTATGCCTTTCCCTTTTACTGAAAAAAAAGGTAGTCACTGTGACAGCACAGGAAATAAATGACATTTTGGGATCAGTTCCACCATCCTGAAGTCTCCAGCCTCCAAGCAGACTGCCAGGCTTTGGGGCATCTCTTTTGCCTCTGCCAGGCACTGGGTCCACATTCTCCTTTTCAGTCTCTTTTGTAACTTTTTAAAGTTATAGCAAACCAGGAAAAAAGCACCAGTGGGCACAAATACACAGCACAGCCCGTGGTTGTGGCACCTCAAACCTTACCTGCTCTGCTGGAACTCCCAGTTCTGCCAGGGCTGACTCAAAAAAACTCTTTGCTGGCTTCCCCACTACCTCAGCCTGGACATCACAAGCATACTGGGGGAAAAAAAAGAAGAGAGAAACATTAAAAATGCTGATCAGAAAAGGATTTGTTCAACTCCATAAGTCCAGCTACAAAACCTTTGTGATTGTTGATTTTTGACCTTAAGTAACACAATGGATTAGCAGGTGAGGCTGAGTATCAGAGAATTTGGACAGCAGAAAGTTGCCTGGCAGGGGAGAAAATGCTCTTGAAACACCTCAAGGTACAAATCTTTCACATTCTCCATCACTGAGTAATCTTTGAACTCAGTTCCAATACAGCTCATTTTGTTAAGAGCATCACTCTTAGAGACATAACAAATATCCTTTACACAAAACTATCAAAAGTACTGGAGGGCCTTAAAAGATATACAGGATTTTTTCAACCACCTGGCATAATTTTAATGATTCAAGTGAAAAATTGAGTTTCAAAAAGTTACATTTGAAAAAGCAGATTTTAGAAGTTACATTTTCCTGCAACTAAATAACAGTGCTATGCAGAAAAAATGTTTCTTGCATGTTCCTAGACAAATAAAAGCCTAAAAGATAACATGGACCTTCAGGTTTTCCTGGGTATCTTGCACACAATATTCCACTTTTTTCTTGTCTGACTCCTCCTTTCAAGGGCCTCACTTGCAACAAAGGTACCACAATGGAAAAAGTTCACGTAAAACAAATTTAAACAAAAAATAAAATAAAAAAAAAAAAGAACAAAGGCAGAAAATAAATTAATTCACCCATCTTTAGAATGCAGCAAATGATTTTCAATGTGTGGAAACTCCCTGTACCAAGGGTGAGTAATTACAGATGACCCATATTTATCCCAGTTACTCTTTTAACAAGGTGCACAAGGTGAGTAAGCACAATTCAAGCTATAAAATACCTCTAATGCCTTCATATATGCTCCAACATCAAGTTTCAGACCATCAGTTTCTTTATAGTAGCGTCTGGAAATGAAAGTGATAAAGTTCCCATGAAATGAAAATGCTGGCAGTTAAAGACAAAGAAACCCCATTTTATTATTTCTGGGCCTTTATGGATGTCCATATGGCTGCATAAAAAGTCAAGTAATCAGAAAATCCCAGGCCTTGGTTTAACACCAGAGTTAAGGAAAGGACAGACTCAGGACCATGCAACGCTCAGGGAAAGGATCCCAGACCAGAAACCCATCTGGGAACAACTTCCCTGGTTCACAAGGATTTCAGTGTGCTCAGATCCAGGATGGACTGGGCCTGTGTTTTATTTTACAGTGACAGAGACCCCCTGGCAGGTAAAAGATGAGGGCTGGCACCAGCCAGCAGCTGTGAGCCCTGCCCAGTGTGTCTGCAAGGAGACCCCAAACAGGACCATCCCTGCTGTCTCAGCCTGCCCCACAAGCAAATCCTGTTTATCAGGACTAAGAAAGCCCTCCAAGCTGAATTTTGCTCCTTCTAAAAATGCTCCCATTGCCATGAAGCTCATGGAATTAAAAGGTGTCTTTAGAGAGTTTTTCTGGAAGAGCAATTCACAATCACGTAGGTCTTCCAAGCTCTGAGCAGAGCATAAGGTTTCCATAAGACAGGAAAAATAAGGTAGGATGAGCAGTCAGCTAAGATTTTATGCCTTATCCTTCTGCCATTTTCGATTATTCAGTATAGCCTTCCTTTAAAATGACCACTTGACCTTTGCTGGAACAGCCATTAACCTTCCATAGTCTGGCGTAAACAGCTTAATTTTCTGACAGTGGCATGACAGAAGAAATTACAAAGCCAATTCCCCCTCTCAGCCCAAAACAGATGCTAAATGTAAATCACTCCATTTCCAGGAGCAGGGCATTCTGCTTCAGTGACTCTGACACTTTGGTTTTCTATGGAATGAACTAAAACTTCCACCAAACCCAGCCTGCTGGCCCAGGGCAGGCACCTTGCTGAGGTTCACACAGCTGTGCTGGTTCTGCAGGGTAAAAAGGAAGCTGGGTTTTGTATAAGGCCCTTTGCATCAATGAGGCTTCTCCAGCCAGGAGAACAATTCTTACAATTTATAATCTCCTTCCTTCAAGTCAGAGAACTTGTATTCACATTATCTCAACGATCAGCCATTAAAAAACAATAAGCTCTTGGTGAAAACTGAGCTCTGAATGTCCAAAAACTAACAGAGAACTAACAAAATTCTATCAATAAATGACCAAATAAATACTTTTACATGCATAGGGTGACAATACAGTTCCCAAAGAAAGGTTGATTCTATATTTAATTTTGAAATATGGTATAAAATAACACAAAATTTGATTATTTTATGTTTTTATTTTATTAGCCATTTTCTCCTTATCCTTCTGAGAAACACTAAGGATTTTTCACCCCTGTTGGAGGATTAGAGGATGATGTCGGGTAAGGCAACACAAGGAATTTAACTGCTCCTTCCCACTGATAAGTTCTGCCCAGCTGGATCAATAACCCACAAACTAAGAAGGGTTTTCATGCCCACTGCAGTCTATTGAACCACTGAGCAAAGTTGTCACTGCACTCTCCCCAAGATAAACATGCACAGTCTCTTTTAAACCCATGCATGATACAACAGGTAAGAATAACTCCTTGGAGGCTGTTGGGAATTGTCACTATTCAGCACAGAAATTAATAACTTCCTGTTTAAAATCCCAGAATACATCGAAATTAATTGTTTTTAGGAAAACCTTCAAACTCCCTGACTGGACTTTGTGAAAGCAGATCAAAACTTACCTTCAATGGGCAGAGAATAATTAAAAATGCTGTCTGACATCAGAACTATCAGAACAACTGATCTGCCACTTCAAAAGCAGCCAAAACATCAAACTGCATCACAAATCCACACCAACACCTCTTTACCCAAGCAGGGCCTGTGGAAATTTTGGGTTTCTTTCGCTATGAAAAACCATTTATATTCAGTGAGGAACACGTGGCTACAGGCAGCAGTTAAACCAGCAGTTCTCACCTCTGAGATATTAAACACTCACTCACTTGGGGGTCACACAAATTAAAATCCAAATTCTCTGTGATTCCTATGAGGTTTTGAGGCTCTCTTAAAGCAACCAAAATCCTCTTCATTAACAGTTCCTGAGCAGATCAGGCACACTGATTCAAAACTGAAAAGCTGGTACTGGGAGTGCCCACACCAGTTAAAGATATTATTTAAAAATGCAGAGACTTGAAGGAAAAACAGATCTCAACTCACCCTTTTCCAAGGGAGATCAAAACAGGCTTCTCCATCCCAATGAGAAATCGGAAAGCCTCATTCAGGTTTGCATAGGTGAAGTTTTCTGCTGCATCCCCAAGAACCACACAGTTTGGGTTCGTCTTATCCACCTCAGCAAACTCAGGGACGAGATCTACAGGAGGAGGAAGAAACCAGAACATCACGAATCCCTCACCATTTCAGATCCTGGGGAAACGATGCCGTTTCCCCAGACTCGACAACATATAAACCCCAGATGACTCCCAGCCGAGCGCTCTTCCCTCGATAAACGCAGCGCTCTTCAGACACCTCATCCACCCACCCTGAGCCAAAAGGAGCCCAGAGCATCCCCTGCTGCAGGTGTGCCTGCAGCGAGCCCACCGTGGTGCACGAGCAGGTGTGGGCGCAGGCCGCGCTCCCGCAGCAGGCGGCAGGCGGCCGGCGCGGGCGCCGTCACTTCGCCCGCCGACACCTCGAAGCCCAGGGCCCGCAGCTTCCTCACGAAGCTCTCCCGGGTCGCTTGCGTTTCGTTGGTGCACAGCTGCAGCTTCAGCCCAGAGGCTTTGATCCTGCGGAGGGAAAGCAGCAGAGGGGTTACCTAGTGAGGGAAATGAGGGAAGAGTGCCTGAGAAGGAGGCAGAGATGATATTCCAGACCCAGGAGCCGGCGCTGTGCCCGGATGCACCTGAAATCCTGACCCTGGGCACTGCAGCTGCCAGGTAGTTCAGGGATGTTTTATCAACACTGGGGTGGAGCCAGTCACTTTTATCATTAAATCTCTCACAAAACACCTGTGCTGTCACTTGGTGGACAACCCTGAAAAACCTGGCACTTCAACTGATTCATTGATAAATGTTTGTAGGTAAATGGCTTCTCAGGGGAAGAAAACACAGCCATGAGCGTCCAGAGCCAAGGACACGGTTCCTGTGGTTGGTACCCTGCTAAAGTTGTGTTGTTGCCCCATTCCTGAAGTGTCCAAGAACAGGTTGGACAGGGCTTGGAGCAACCTGGGACAGTGGAAGGTGTCCCTGCCCGTGGCAGGGGGTGGGACGAGAAGTCTTGAAGGTCCCCTCCAGCCCAAGTCATTCTGGGATTCTGTGAATCCCCTGCAAGTCCTCTGCCTCTGAGCAGCTTTGTTTCCTGACCCAAGCTGGTGACCTGCTGTGGATGTCCCCAAAAAGCCTCATCCCCAAGGAGGAGCAGTCAGTGGTTTGAAGACTCAATGGATTTCAAATTAGAAGCACTGAAAATGTACCACAATTTTAAAAAAATTAAACATTTGCCTAAGGAAGGGACTGTCATTCAGCTCCTCTAATATGTGAAAATGCCTACTGTTTGTCAGTTTTTGTGTGAATTTGTGCATAATTATCTTTGAGGACCTGAGCACATGCAGATTCAGATACTTAGGTAAGTCTGGAAGGAGGCTTATAAGTTCTTATAAAAATATCATGACTCTTCTTTGTATTAAAACGAAAAAGGACTTTTTCTATTAAGGAAGTTCCTGCACTGATTCTCAAGACAACAAAACATGCTGGGTCCTTTTTGCAGGGAAGATGATCTCAAGTGGTTGGTACAAACAGCAAAGACACCTGGAGACAACAGATCTGATGATGAACTTTCCATCAAAAGGATTCTTGGAAATCTGGTCCTGACCCAGGGAGCCCCTTCTGTTGGTTAAAACTGCATGCCAGTGTCTTCTTTAATAATGCTGGTGATTAATTTCTTTCTTATTATTTGTCTTTCCTAATCATAGATATGTGAATTATCAATTACACTTAGTGGTTAATTGCCCTTCATAAAGATAGCTTTTCTATTTTAAATTAGGCAGTTAATATATTGTAACTAATAGCATCCACTTGTACATTATAAATATATCTTCATTGATTGGAGCACTGAATGTGAGATTCACTCTCAAGTTAATGAAGCAATTGAGTGAAGAAGTGCAGGGTGTACCCAGGGAATAATTATTGTTAATGAATTATGATGTGACCTTCTCAGAACAATGAACAATTGGTGTGACAGTGGGATGACAATATTCCACATCTGTTATTCGAGACACGGCTTCAGCTCGAGTTAAAAAGCAAAGCAGTGTAATTTGGATACACAACAAACTTTAATAGAGTGTGCCATGGTTAAAAAAAATATTCTAAATTCAAAGCTTCCCTGCATACTCTTAGGAAAAATAAAAAAATCCCATGATTCACAACAGCCTAACTGTTGAATTAGAATCCACTTTTCCTCTTTTTAAATGTCAACATAATGAACCCAGGGACACCACCAACCCCAGACCTGCACAGGCAAATCAGCACCCTCACAGGTCAGCCTGGTGATTCAGTCTCAGTTTTCCTGCACTAAAAACTTCACTTCTTTCTCAGCAGTTTAGATGAAAACCACAGTGACACTTCTGAAAGGACTGAGCAAAGCAGGAGGGGTCTGGACTCATCCCACACTGCTTCATGCCTTCATGGCCATCAGCAATTATCACCCCACAAGATGAGCTCAGGAAATCTCAGGATCAGATCTACAATGAGTTAGGCCAAGCTGGACACAAAATGGAAATCTTCTGGTGACACATGAAAAGGACTTTAAAAAATATCCTGGAACACTAATTAAAAGAAAAATCCATAGAAACACTAGAGAAGACTTATTTCCACAAAAATATCTTTCCAATGAAAAGTCTAAACAGACCCCTGTTAACTCTCTGCCAAATCCTTGCACAGAGCAGTCACCCTCACTTGTACATTCAGGATAAGACACACTCTGGGATGAATCCATCCCTGGATGCTCAGCACAGGGATGGTGAGCAGAGCCTGCAGGTCAGCAAACAACTCTTAACTCAGAGCTTCAATTAGGGAGAGCTTTTGCCAACAGGGGGAAAACCTGGCTCCAATCATGTTTGCAGCTAAACTCTCATTCAGTTTCCCTTGTCTGGCAGGTCTTACACCAGGAGAAACAAAAAGAGGTGGCTTGAAGGTCTGTGTCTGCCAGGTGAGAAGCTTTGCTCAGGGAGTCTCCAGGGCTGCAAAGCTTCAAGGGAAACCTCCAGCCTCTGAACCGACCCACTGCTCACACTCCCAGCAAAGCAAGGAACTGCAACATCCACTGCTGGCAAGTGTGGGGATGTCAGGAGAAGAATAAAGAACAAGATTTGTAATGTGATGTCTTATAAGACACAGAGCAAGGGATTAGGTAGCAGTGAGCACAGGAGACCGAGGCAGCAGGAGATGAAAGGCCCGACACGCGGTTTATCGAGATGGCAGCGGATTACAGGTTTATCAGCAGGCCCATTACAGGGGCACACCCAGGAAACCCAGGCAGTCAGGGCTCCAGCTGACTTCCACACAGCCTGGCCCTGATAAAGATCCACTCAGACTCTGTAAGCACCAGGAATCGATCCTGATTAGAGCACAAGGCAGGCAGCACTGCAGGGACCCAGCGTGGTCCAGGCAGCTGTGGACATCCCAAGGCTCTCCCTCCCTGTCCCTTTTACCAGAAGGGTAAAAATCAGACAAATCCACTCAACTTCCACCATCACTGCTCACACCACTCCTAACGGCCACTAGCAGGAACAGGGGAGCCTCACCTGGGTGAGGCAGAGCAGCTTGTGACCTTTCAGGGTGTCACAAGTGCCAAATTCAGCTGAAGTAACAAAAGAAACTTGTCAGAGCCCTTCTTGGAGGGGCTGGCAGAACAGAGAGGGCAGCAGGGAGCAGATGGAAAGGCCACTGTCCCCTCCAGCTGTGTNGCCACTGTCCCCTCCAGTGTGTGTCACTGCCACTGTCCCCTCCAGTGTGTCACACAGGCTCTCCTGCAGTGCCTGCCACTGTCCCCTCCAGCTGTGTCACTGCCACTGTCCCCTCCAGGCTCTCCTGCAATGCCTGCCACTGTCCCCTCCAGTGTGTCACTGCCACTGTCCCCTCCAGCTGTGTCACTGCCACTGTCCCCTCCAGTGTGTGTCACTGCCACTGTCCCCTCCAGTGTGTCACACAGGCTCTCCTGCAGTGCCTGCCACTGTCCCCTCCAGTGTGTGTCACTGCCACTGTCCCCTCCAGCTGTGTCACAGGCTCTCCTGCACTCCCTGCCCTGCTGGGAGCTGCCACAGCACTCAGGCACTGAAGGAAAAAGTCACAAAAGAAACTTCCAAGCCCCAAATTAAAAGTGAACAGATGAGCACTGGGCTGCCACACCAGCCTTACAGAGGAGGGATTTAAGCCTGCTCCAGACCCAAACTTGGTCACCCAAACGATCCCTAAATCTGCCCCTGGGGCACCCACCCGGCTCCAGGCACGCTGTGAGCACCCGCCCAGGGCGAGGTGGAAGGGAGGGGTTTAATTTCAGCCCGGAGCCGCCCCCGGTGCCTCGGCAGCTCTGTGAACTGACCTTTACCTCGCTGTGCTGGAGCAGGACACGGGGCTGAGTGACAATGTCCCACAGTGCAATTACCATGCGTCAGATGAGCCAGTCCCTTACAAATCACCTCGAACTTTACACATCTGCTGGCTGTCAGCATCTGCCAGGCTCACTCACCCGAAAATAATGAAAAAACTCTCATTATTGTTCCATAACAGGTAAAGTGTTAGGACAATTATTGGACATCCTCACTGACCTTGTGCAGACTTAGCCAACTGCCCTTGCCAACCTTTATGGGCAGCCTTTGGGCACATAAAACACAAAACCTGTTCTTTTAGATGATGTAAAGGTTGTGACACCCATAGGAAAAGCAATGGTCCTGGAATCTGGAAGTGGGAATCATCAAACTTAAATTCACATTATCCTGCACACGGCTGAAATAATTAAGGAAAAGGTATAAGGCTAAACTTTGGATTTCCCATCTTTCCCCATCCTTTTCTGCAGTGAAGGTTTTTCCTAAAACAGGAACAGGGGGAAAGTCCTGCCCACCTCCAGAGGTGCTGTGCAGATGGGCAGTGGGGCAGAAAGCAAAACCCTCAAAGAGGCAGCAAGCCTGAGCTTGGAGACTGTCCAACATCAACTTCAAAGGGGTTTGGAAATGTGCTGCATGAGATTTCCAGAACTGGCTCTTTATCCTGCTTTTGGTTTTTCAGAGTGCTTTGGGGTTTTTTTCATTTAAAAGGAAGCACACTGAGCACTTTTGCTATTTGACTCTTTGCATCAGTGGACAAACACCAGTGAGCTTCAGTGTAAACCTCTCAGCACTTGAATACCTTGTCTGAAACACAGGGAATCAACAGCAGCTGCAACCAAACCCCAAAGTAAAACAAGGACTTGTGCAGCAACACCATCCTCCCACCTGGGCAGGGCTGTCAGTGCCCTCTGCAAGGGCCAGGATGCTGCAGCTCCAGGTAAAACCTCTCCAGATCTTGCAAGTTCCCATTAGAACCTCCCTGGGAGCATCACACACACCTGAGGATGCAAAACGGTTTTCTGTCTCAGAGCAGTAATTCCTTCTGGGGTCCAGCTGTGGAAATGTCTGGTGGGGGGAGAGTACATTTGCTCTGCTTAAAAAGGTGTATTTGTGGCAATAATGTGCTGTGTTTCCTCTGCAAATCTGCATTCCTGCCATTCCAGCAGCTATTTCAGCTTCTGAAATATCACCAGGCAAAGTCATCATTTCAGAAGCCTGAAGGAGGAGACCATAAAGGCCTTTGCCCATCCTTACATGGCACAAGCCTCTCCTAACTCCATGGAAACACTGAATTCCCTGGTGTTTTTTACCTTGGTGGGTGCAATGCAATCAGAGGACTGCAGATAAAACTCCAGGTTGTTCCTTCTCTACCTCAGTGCCCAAAACTTTCCATTCCTCTGATTTCTGACATCACAGCACATCCAAACTGCTTCAACCTTGCTGTCACGTCTCTGATGCCACTTTTGTCCCCTGACCTCCTGGAGTTTCCCTTCACTGATGTCCTGACATTGGTCCTGGTACAGCCAGGCTCATTAAAGCCCTGCTTCTCAGTGATCCAACTTTCTGCTCCACCCAGCAAGGCTGCCCTGACAAATCCTTACACACAGCACTTTTTGGCCCCAATCCCTCTTGCATTCCTGTGCCTGAAACTCATCTTTACATCTGCTATCTCCTGAGCACAATTTCCTCTCCAGACCCATATGGCTCACCTCTCTCTAAATATAGAAGGGGATAATTTGGAGGCAATCCAAAGGAGGGATTGCAAAAGGGATTTAAAAAATAGCAGGGCATTACCTTTGCACGTGAATAAAAGCAGATTAATAGGCACACATGAAGAGGCCAATGTTACTTAAGGGTGGGCAAGGCTGACCTAAGGAAGGGTACAGTTTTAAAACTAAAGACTCTGGAAACACCACTTGAAGACAGTGTCTGACAGTAAAAACTGAAAAAAAACCCTGTAGCTTAAGACAAACTTTTAAAAGCCACCAGTGCCTTTATTTAGGTATTTTGATAATTTAGAATTTTTCAGAGGTAGAAAGAAATCCTGGAAGTTGCACACTAAAACAAACACAAAGTCCATCTTGTCCTGAATTCTCTACAAAGGCCACTGAATACAGCTGGATACCAGAATTACTGCACAAATTATCCAACATCATAAATCAAAGTCCACCTCCCTGAACAGCAGGGAAGACAACTGATTTGTAGGCAACAATATGTCACAACAGCCAAATCTAGAATCCAGTCTTTAATAAAAATAACATGTGCTTTTGAAGGGAGCCTGCAGAAAGGAAGCACAAAGCAGAATATAAGAAAAATCTCTCTGGTCCATTAAGTTCAGTAACAAGATGCATTTAAGGCTGCAGATTACCAAATCAGCTTAATGTATAACACCTAAAAGACTTTAACCACACTGCAAGTGGTTCAATAAGTAAACTCTGGTAGACCTTAAATAGCTGGTAAATCTCCACTTTGGGAGCTGTCAAGGAGAAAAAACAGATATTTGGGGATTCAGTTAGCATGAACAGGTCTGGGGTATATTTGTTTGCATTAAGCAAAATATTTTTATGGACAACATAGTGAATAATACTCCCACAGCTTTCATTCTGTGCAAAAAGGGGGGGTCCCTGCCTGTGGCAGGGGGTTGAAGCCACATGATCTTTAAGGTTTCTTCCAACCCAAACTAGTCTATGATTCTATGAAGCTCCTAATTACTCCATTAAAAACTCATTCAGAACCAAGTTATCTTTGACAGGGTTGAATTCTCACTTTGTGCACAAACAGCACCTGCTTGTGAGGAAGGAATTCTGTCTCTGAGACCCTAAAGGTTAATGATGTGTAAACTCCAAAAATGCAAGCACTTTCTCATGCAATTTGTGTAGACAGCAGGTGAGCACCCACAACTTTGGGGACACAAATCTTTTTAAAGGAATAATGAACACTGCTGATCAGGAAAGCAAATATGGGTTAGGAACACCCCCTGCTCTCAGAAAACTGAGCCCACAGCTAATGTTACAGGCTGGAGTGGGGCTGAGACAACTCTGCCCCCACTGAGGATCAACTCCTGGATCCCTTTCTGGCTCTGCCAGGGAACAGCTACAGGACAAGACAGAGGTGCTTCATTTTTTGTGCCTCTGCTGCTTCAGGAGGGCAGTGACACCAGGGTCACTGGGTTTCTTTGGGTAGAAAGTGCAAAGAGAGCCAAATACAAAACCAAATGAACAGATATTTACACAAGAGTCTGTACAGTTTACTTGAAGGTCTCTTTCTAGGAGGAACAACTTCTTTTCTCTCAGATGTCCCAAAGGCACAGCAAGCCTTGGAACTGTGAACATCTGCACAGCCTGTGCTGAGCCACGTTATCTGCTGTGACAACAAAGATTTCCTCCTCCTTGTGGCACACACACTTCCAAAAGGCTCTTTGTGAGCTCCCAGCTCGCTGAACCCCCACACCCTGAATTGTTTTACAGTCCCAGTTCCCCTTGTTCTCCTCACAATCCTGTCCTTGTTAGACTCTCCAGGTATTTTATTTTACCAGGGCTGCCCAGCTGCTCCCCAGCCTCCCCCTGCTCCCCAGATTTCCGCTGCCCTTTTCAAGGGCTCTGCACAAAGCTGTGCTAACAGATGCACCATCCCAGCCCAACAACAGGATGTTGTAAACATCCAACTACTGTGTGCTTTTCATATGGATATGCTAATGGACACACTATCAGCACACAGCTGTAAATGCAAATGCCAGAGCATCTTTTATGGGTGTTTAACCACCTTCTGTCTTGTAAGGGACCAGCTCCCTGCTATTTGTGAGATAAAAAGCAGCGAGCTCACCTCGTGTCAATGCTGTGTAAATCGATTAAGACAATAAGAGCACAGCACTGAGGCTCTGTTAGGGCTGGCTCCAGGAGAAGCCTTTAAGTCACCGATGGCCTTTCTGATCAGCTCCAAAGCATCTGCCAGTGAACTGCACACGCTGGGAAGGGATGGGTGGGGCTTAACTTTTTCAAAACAACAACGAAGATAATGCCACAGTAAATTAAACAATCAAGAAACATTATGTCTTAAAAGTTTGAAAGGGATAAATTATCTTTTGGCTTTTTTGGCCATCCACTGCTTTAATATTCCCACCTAAAAATAACAACAATAGTCCCTGGAGAATTTAGAGACATTCCTGGCTCCTGGGTTAAACCAGGGGTGCCTGGCTGCCACAGCCTGGATGAGTAACAAGGATCCAGAATCACCTTACCCCTTGAGCACAGGACAAGTTCTGCTCAACAAAAACTCCTGTGGTTCATCTTCTCAGCCCCCAAGCCACCAATTCCCTCTCAGTGCACACTGAATCCTACAATATTTCACATATTTATAGGTAACATTTATCAGGGCTGCCTATCTGCAATAAATAAATCAATCCCAGCTGTTACACTGAGAGTTTCACCACAGGTTACACCAACTACTGATGCCTTCCTCAGGAGGGTCTCTGCAGGGTGTTCAGTGTCCATCAGCTGCTCTGGCCATGTTTCTGCTCCATCTGACTGTCCTGTCAGCTAAAAACAAACAAACAAGAGGGAAGCACCCCTCTGCAGCCATCACAAACAGAAACCAGGCCAAATTCTGCTGGCAGAAATTACACTGCTGCTCTCTCAAACACCAACTCAAACAACTGCACAGCAGAATTCAGCTGAAAACAAGAGAAATAATGGAGCAAATTTAGTTTTAAGAAGTCAGAACGGCTTCAGTCACATGGAACCAATGACAAATGAGTATGTTTATTTATCATTTTTATTAGAGTGTACTATAAAGTGTTACACTGAGTTAATTGCTGTAACAGGGGAGATGATGTAGCAAGACAGCCTGAAAAGAACAGGCCAGCTGTCACACTTAAGAGTCCTTATCTGCACCATGAGTTATCAAAATGGTATTTAAGCTTTCTGTTGGACATATATATGCACTAAAAGATGTTAGACAGCTCCTTTAGCAGAGGGACACAGCAATTTGAATCAGTTATAAAGTTCTTTGCTATCTGCAATTATGACTCTTTAATTGATTTTTAAAAGAAGGAATTCATTAAAAAAGAGCTCCTTTTAGCTTTGATCCATCTGCTTGAAACCACCCAGCTGTCCTGTGATGCAGACACAAATATTAATGCCCAACTGGCAATAGGATAATGAGTCAATAAAGATTTTAAATGGTGAGAGCCAGAACAATTACTAACCTAATAGGCAGATAAATAAGGCTACTTGACTTTATCCAAGGAAAATGATTATTCTCCACCACTTACTTTGAATGACCTGAACAAAGTGGTTTGGTGGTTTTTTTTCCCCTTCCTGGCACTTTTCCCTTCTGCTGTCCCCAGTTCCCACAGCTACAACCTCTGCTCCTCCACTGCTCACCAGATCCTGCCCAAAGGAGATCAGCTTTCCCTGCACAGCCTTCCCAAGCTGTTGCTGGATTGCATCTCCAAACCCTCCTCAAAGACCCCTGCAGACCCCTCCAGACAGGTCAGATTAGCTGCCAAGGGCTTCCTGTGAGTAAAAGGCAAAAAGGGTTAGGCATTTCCAGGATTTCGAGAGAGAGCCCATAATTCCCTACATTTAGCCCAAGGCCAAAGTTTTATTGTTTTTTCATCAGCATTTTTCTGACATTACTGTAAGTTAGACTGCACTTTACTCTGCCTCCATGCAGGAGGTTTCAGCAAATGCAGTGACAAATAAACAGCCTGCAACCCAACAGAAACTGAAGTTTAAAATCTAGGAGCAAATAAAACAATGTCAAAAGCATCTGGTGAACCATGACACAGGTATTATTGACTGTGTCCTGGTTTTTAAAGGAATGACCTGATCTCTGACAGTAATTATGCAGTTGTTGTTATTTATGCTTGGTTTGGCCATGCCTGGAGGCCTTGGCTGTCCCAGGTTGTGCTCTGAAAAATGAAAGAACCACAGGCCACAGAATTTCAACAGAAGCAACTTTTCCCTCTCCCTAGGTTCACTGAATTCCCTTTACAATGCTGCTCTCCCTTGGCTCTCCTGGCACCTGCAGCTTCTCCTGGCCAAGTGAGCACCACAAACCAGCCAAGAGCCTCAATAAACCTTAAACTTACTTCAAATATTGCCCTCTGACAGCATTGGAAACTCTGATCCATCTGATAACATCTTCTGTGAATCCTACATGTGTTTCAAAAAATATGAACAAAAACACAGTTATGCAAAAAAAAAAAAAAAAAAAACCAAACCAAAAGAACAACAGACAAGCAGCAAAGAGTTCAGCTATTAACAAGTCATTTGGATCTTCTCCAGGTCTGCCTTTCCATGGTGGTTCCAACAAGACTTAGGCAGATATTTAACTCTTCATATGATTAATTTTACTGGTTTCAATATCTCTTCCTGCATATCTTCCTGTTCATACTGCACTCATCCCAAGTGTGTCTGTGGTGAGCAGCCCCAGAGGGCAGAAGCAGCAGAGCCACTCACCAAGCAGCTCTGTCAGTGCTTCACAGGGGTTCAGAATTTAGATAGCTAAACCATGTCAAGTGGTGTACATGCAGCAGAACAGAATCACAGAATGCTTCGGGTTGTCAGGAACACTAAAGTTCCAATCCCCTGAAATGGGCAGGGACACCTCCCACTATCCCAGGCTGCTCCAAGCTCCATCCAGCACATGCCAAGTGAAACAGACCTGGGCGAGTGAAACATCACACAGAGCCAAAAGGCTCTTCCAGAAATTCACAACCAGATCAATATCTGTCTTTAAACAAAGTTGTCCCTGTGGCCACTGCTCTCCCCTGGCCCCATTCTGCTCCTCTGGTCAAGTAGGGCCAATACAGACACACTGGCAAGTCAACCCAATTAATTAAAGTTAGTTAAGGTAAAGTTCCTTAGCTTGGGTTCCTGGACAGCATCACCCAGGTAAAACTGAAGGAGCTCCCTACCTGTGGGCACTGGGAGTAACTCAACTTGCTTTTGAGTCACCTCCAAGCTGGGCAATCATTAACCCCAGCACAGAAATTCTCCACTTCTGGGCTGCAAGTTCCCTGCAAGAAGTCGCAGCTACTGTGACGACAGCAAAGTTAATCAACTTCCAGAGACACCAGGCCAGCGTGGGTAATGCTTAAAAGCCGATTAGCAGGGGACAGCGCCAGGTCTCGCACACAGTGCCAGCTGTGCCACACGTGCGCTGACAACAGCAAACACCGAGCCACGCGGGACGCGCCTCCTGCGCCGCCCAGACTCTTCCCCCCACCAGCCCAGGGCTCCCTTCGTTTAAACAATCCCAAAAAGCACCAAGCTGACCCCGAGAGCTCCCTTTTCCTGTGCCGGACTCACACAGCACGGCGGGGGCCGGAGCCAAAGCACCTTTAGGAGGCGACGGCCGCTGCCCTTCGCTGCAGCCCCGAGCCCGCGCTGTGCCCTCCCTCTCCGCGAGTCCCCCCGCCCACCTGCGCACGGCCTCGGCCGAGCCGGCGATGGGGACGCCGCC
>VZRX01006126.1:62891-74978 GCA_013398075.1 Notiomystis cincta
GGCGGCGGCGGCGGCGGCGGGAGGCAGCCCCAGCCCGCCGGGCCCCGCCGCTCTGCCCTTCCAGACTTTCCCTTCCTACGCCGCCGCCAACGTGCTGGTGCCGCCGGCCGCCCCCTTCCCGCTGGGCGCCGGCCCCTTCGCGCCCTTCCTGGGCCCCGCGTACCTCGGCCCCTTCTACGCCCCGCACCTCTGAGGCGGCCGGGCCGGGGGAGCCCCCGGGAGCCAGGAGCGCATCTCAGCCCTTCTGACCCAGCGGGGAACGCCGTCATCGTTTCTGCCCGTCGCGTGGCGATTTGAAGTGTAAAAAAGTTGATTTTTCCTAGGCGTCATGGCAGCATGCTTAACTTTGACACAGAGAATAAAACCCCACTGTAACCACTGGATTTTATTAGCACGTTTGAGATGTAATTATAGGTGTTGGAGATGGGAAAACTAACCCTCTTTACACATGCCTGACACTAATTCCCTGCAGATTCTTCTCCAAGTTCATTGTTAAGATGCTCCTCGTTGCTGTTCGGCTTGCCAGCACATGTCTGAACCCTCGAGGGCTCGGGAGCTGCGGCACTCGTTAGCACTGCTGCGATCCTGATGCTGACGAGGGTGCAGGCGGCCGTGTCGAATCCCAGGGATGCTCCCCAGTGAAGACGTCCCCAGGCTCTGAGTGTGCTCACGGGACTCTACTGAGCCCTGCTTGACCAACGTTTCATTATCGTTTCTGAAAACTGCCGGTCGTGTTCTCGGCACCTTACCTGGAGGAGAGTTTTTGTTTGGGAAGGTGCAGGAAAATGCAGCTCTGTGTCATCAGGAGGCAATGAGGAAATCTGCCTGGTCGGTGGGAAATGTTCGACTGCTGCTCGTGTCCATGGCCACTCTGCCTTTCTCTGCAGTTCATTCCCAGTGACTTCAAGGATTTGGATAAGAAGTCTAAAGATCATTCTTGTTGCAGAGAACAGTTGTTCTTGTAATAACACAGCATTAGTGCCAAATGAGGCAGAAAAGAAAACATAAATCAGAGAAAATTATTACATTATTCATTTCTTTAAAAATGGGGCATTTGTGGTAGAAAGTAAGTAAAACACAGAATTTCCAGCATGCTGAGACCTATTTTCCATAACAGAGAAACACATGCTTTTTCTGGTTTTGCTTTTTGGAGCATTTGTTAGAAGGAAAATCACATTTCATCTCCATCGTTACGAGCACCGGAATGAAAAGGAATTTTAGCTGGGGGCTCATCTGCCCCTGAATGGATGGGAAGTAATTGGTTTAAAAAAATCTGTCTCATGCAGTTTTACAAATTATTACAACACAGTATTCCAGACTGTATCCTCTCAGCCTCTGACAATGCTTTAAAGTACACATTGGCTCTCCAACCAAAAAACTTAGCTCAGAAATCCTACCTAGCTCTTGCGTTGGTCTAAATAAAAAGGGGTTTTAAATTATTCCCTGCTTAATTGTTTTTAATTGTACTTGGATGAAGCACTGTCTGCTCTGTGGACTATTGGCACACCTGGTGTGGATCTCGACAGTCCCTGTGCTGCATGTCAGTGACTGAGGGTGACACCTCATCTCCCCCGGGGGGCTGCAAGGAGATGATTGATGGCACAACCCTCTCTTGCAAAAATCACCCCCCTGACTTCCAGCTTTGCAGGGATCAAGGGTGTGAGAGCCACAAGCCTAAGCTTGGGCCAGCTGAAATGACCTGAGGTTGTCTTTCCTCACCAAGAGGAGGTACCCAGTGTCTTCTCAGTGATTTGCAGAGCTATCAACAGAACACAAAGTTCACCTCAGGTCACGGGTTTGGAAGTCACAACTGCTGTATGAATGTGTTTACTTGGAGGTTAATTAAAGTAACTTTTTAACCCTAATTTAAGTTAGAGTTACAAAAGACTGGGCCATTTCAGCTGCTTGGGGTGCAGCCAGAGCTGCCTTCCTTTCTGGCCAGGCAATCCTCAGTCCCTAGTGCCTGAGCCATGGGGTTCCACCACTGCTGACAAACTGTGTGGGCAGTCAAGAGCTCAAGCCCTGCAGGGAGGGAAAGGAATTCCCACAGGCTGGTCTAGTCCATTTTCTCTGCCTCAACTTAGGACTAACTGGACCTAAATCCTCCTGACTATTCATGGCCTCCTACTTGTGATTGTCATCACTGTCCATGCAAAAAAAATAGAATCAGGTCTTGATATCCCTTTGCTGTTACTCTGAGGTTCCCAGAGCATGTTATGGTTGGTTTCTCACAGTGTATTCAGACCCCTGGTAAAAGTCAGGCTCGTGCCCTGGTATGATTAATTCTTTTCCTTGAGAAGTGTAAATCATAGCAAGAAAACCCAGGGAATATTACAAGTCAAAATAAATACTATAAATTGTCTCTTCCTTTAAGATGTGGTTTTTGCTGTTCATAAACCTTTCAAGTCTCTGCTTTGCCAGCAATTTTACCTTTGCCAAAACTGTATTAACTTTACAGGAATTTTGATTCCTATGCAAGGTGCTCTGGCCTTTCCTTTTTCCTATCACTCTGTTTAGTCACTCCTAGCTCACATTCCCAAAAATGTTTTACAGTTAATTCCAGAGAATACAGCAGTCATGGTCCCCACTTTGCATGACCTGCACCTCTGCCTGGCAGTGGAAGGGGGACACACATCAATGGGAATGCAGATTTTGTGGCTCTGATCCCAGGCCACCAAAGTTTTCCTGGCTAAATGCTTCCAAGCCCTTCGGACAGACCCTTCCCTCCCTGCTTTGTTGGGTGGGAGCTGCTTGGGTGGGTGATTCTCATTAGGGATGTGGTGACTGGGCACTTATTCCAGCTGAGGTTCCAAGCAGTCCTGGGAACAGCACTTGCTGTCAAACACTGCGTTGCCCAGATGAGGCCATTTGCACTGGTAACACTTCTGGAAATGCCCCACTGAGTATACATTATCTCTAACAATTCTGAATAAAGATTTGTGCAATATTTTCAGGCATAGACAGAAATTGACTTTACTCACAGCTGAATATAGATGTTAAAAGGAATCACAAGTAAGTCCTATGTGTAAAAAGCAAAACATGCATCTATATTAAATTAAAAGAGTTTGGAATTCAAATGCTCCAGAGAGAACAGGAAAGTTAGGAGCCTCCCTCATTCCTGGGCAACCTGATCTAGTGGGTGTCATCTCTGCCTCTGGCAGGGGGTTGGAACTCGGTGATCTTTAAGACTCCTTCCAACCCAAGTAATTCTGTGCTTCAGCACCTGACAGTGTCTGCAGTGAGCAGGCAGCAGCAGCTGGGTGTCAAACTGCCCAAACTACTGCCAGAGTCCAAGAACCACAGAATCACTTTGGAAACCAACTTCATTTAACCTGATAATGAAACAAGGACGTGGAGGCACACTGTGACATCACAGTTAGGGAAATGTTAGAAATGTCAATTCAACCAGACTTTCAGATCTGTACTTGAGAAAAAATACCCACAACAATTCATGCAGTTGGGTTTGCAAAATTGGAAGAATACAATGAAATATTAAATACATCGAGGAACTAAAGGTAAAATGTATTTATTGACATGCCAGTGACCAAGCATTTTTCTTGAAGGAAATCAATGTGATTTGTTGTGTAATACATGACTGGAAAATTAAACTAAAGTCTATTTCCTTCGTAGCAATCTCTCTCTTATTCTCTCTCTCATTATTATTAGAACACGTGTAATAAGATATGTGCTACCTATACACAGGTTCTCGAGGTGAGAACAGACTCCCCTGTTCTCCACCTGTGGAGTTTTCCCCACTGAAATCAAGTAGGACCATGGAGAGAGAGCCAGAGATGACCCAAGACAAGGAGCAGAGAGAGCTCAGAGGTCTCCTGCTCTCCCTGCTTCGGGCAGAACAGTTCCTTCAGAAGAGATGTGACCACCGATTTTTGTGGTCACTGTGGAGCATGTGAGTGTCACCTCCTGGTGGCAGCAGAGGTTGAGAGGTACATGGCAGCCTCCTCTGGTGACTCAGGAATGGATGGGAAGTGTGGCTGTGGTCCCAAATACCTCTTAGGAATGGGATCAAAGCCTGATTTTCAGCAGCTTTACAGCTCACAGGCAGAGGAGACATCTAGCAAAATATTTGGTGGGTGAGATCCTCCTGAAGAGAAATTGATGATAATGCTCTTGCATCACTAGGCCTGAACACTGCTTTTGTTTTCCAGTATGGCCCTGTATCAGCTGAAGTCACCTTGCTCAAATCTTTACAGCACTTTGTTGTCATGGCAAACTGATGTTGTGGGCCCCATTTCTGGGAGTGCACTCAGTAGAAGTTTCTGGGAAGATAATGATGTGTACAGCTAATTTATGAGCTGCTTGTTACAGGTTTGCTTTATTCTCTTAGCTGGCATCTTTCCCATGTTGCTCACAGGAGCTGTTCTGTGCTGGCTGTGATTCATGTCGCCTGTAGCAACACTACCACTGCTTTCTACTGTAGCACAAGTATTAAACTCCATTTCTCTTAGATTTTCCCCTTCAAACACTGAAGAGTTCCCAAGCTGGCTTCTTTCTCAAGCTGATCATCTCTTTTTCTGTGTTCTGTGTAATGCCACAGGAAAAATGTAATTAAAAATGTGGCATTCCATGGGGCTTAGGCACGCTGCAACACTGCAGAGGGATTTTAGCAGTATTCAAGATTTGTGCTTTTCCACTGAGCAGCCTCTGACAGACTGAAAACACTTAGAGTAATACCAGATCTATGTACAAGATCAATACAAATAAAAGATTTTTCTCCTTTCTATACATGCTGGTTTGTTATAGGAGTTCTGATCATAGACAACTTCTGTTGTTTAAAGAAAGACGCCTTCAACATTCATTAAAAAAAAAAGAGAATATATGAAATTAGATAAACTTTGCAAAAAGGGAACCTTAAAAGATGTCAGGTTTTGTATCTGTGGGTCTTTAAGAACCTTACACAACAAGCTGAGAGTCAGGTGAGTTGAAACCTTGTCCTCTCAGGTGAGGTCAGTTCTGTGATGATGTCCCAACATCTGATACCTCCTGTGCTGTTTGTGGGTAGCCACTGGACTGAGAACTTTCCTTATCATCCATTCCCTTCCATGGAATTACCCTGCAAAGCACAAGTATTGGTGAATTCAAGAACTGCTGCATTTCACTGAAATTGCTCCAGAAGAGCAGCTGATGAATCCTAGAACAGTTAAAGACCATCTAGTTCCAACCCCTTGTCCTGGGCAGGGAACTCTGACAGATAAGCTGCAGAGAGCAAAGAATCAATTAAGTTTTTTACTAGTTTATTTGTCCATTCTATGGAGCAGCCAAATGGGAGTTTAAGAGCAGCTGATTTCTGTCAAGATCCTTCTCCCTTCTGAAGACTCCTTCCTTTTGGCAGTAGGCTTTCCATATTTCCCTATCTCAAGGTGTGTGATTTTTGAAAACAATTGTGATGAAAGAAATTGTCTTGAAACAATGTATTGAAAGCAAATTCTTTTGCCCTAAGAGGTATCAAGAAAACCTTGAATCCTCTGAATTCTCTAATATTCTGGGAAAATCTAAGGATAATTAAAAGTCCTGACTGGGGAAGTGCAGGAAGTGCCAGCACCTCATCCCGGGGTAATGACAAGTGACATGTGATGCAAATGGTCACCCTGATGATCTTTCACCTCAGTGATGCCAAATTAAAGCCTGACTTGGTGCATTATGTAACTTGTCCAGTGTCTGAGCACAGCAGCCCCGAGGTCAGAGCTGAGTGCTCACCATTTAGCAAGGTTGGCAATCCTGGTGGCAGCAATGTCAAACTCTGCAACAGCAGGGCCAGTGGGCAGGTGTCATGCTGGAATTTTGAGATGTTCCCCAGCTCCTGAGATAAAGCATATCCAGATGTTCAGTGCTGAATCCTGAGATTAACAAATTGACAAGGTATTTATTCTTATTATCCAGTAAGAAATATTTATGTTCATTTTCTGTGTGTTCTCAGAGCTGCCATCTGGGTCAGATTTTCAAAGTCAGGAGAGCATGCAAAGGAGTTTTTCCAGAAATCATTGTCCTGATAAAATCCAAGAATGAGGACTGGAAGTTAGGAAGCACCAAGTCCTCAGGATCCAAATGGAAATACATTTGTTCAAGGAAGAAGCAAGGTCACACACAAAACACTTGAAAGCCTCAAATTTAAACCAAGTCTCACTCTAATATTCTTTGGATTTTATTTCAACATTTCTGAGTTTTGTGCTAGAAAATGCCAATTATAAAGCTCTTTTAATCTGTCTTGGGAAAGCAAAAAAAAAGTTGTTTTTCCCAAGCTCTATCCAATTTGTGTCTTTTTGCTAGTGTGATATCCAAGGAATGTGATGCTCACCAGAAATGTCTGTAGACAGGCTCATTAAATTAGCTACAAGTTCAAGAAATAAAAGACCTTATAATTTGCCTTTAGGTTTCACACAGAAATAAAATGTCTCACCTCATTTGTGGAAGGCTCTGGATGTAGGTATTGTTGAGCTGCAAAGGAAAATAGCAGTGTAAGTTCAAACATAGGAACAATGCCTGAGAGAAGACAGCAATTTAAATTTCTTTGATTCTGTAATTCAGTTATCCATGCTGTCATCCAACAGAGTATCATGGAAATCTTTGTAAAATAAGCCAACATACAAATCAGGGATGGTAAGTATGAATATAGCTCAAGGTTTATATTGCAAAAGGAATATCAGCTCTAAGGGTTGTTTGTGGTGCTTTAGGCTGGGTTAGCTAACACCCATCCAATAAAACAGCATTATTCTGAGGGGGCTGTGCTATGCTTTGCCAAACTATCTTGAAAGATGTGAGCTAAAAGAGAAATCTCTAAGTGGACTTGAGAGGCAGATCTGCTTTGCATGCATTACAATTTGTTGCTGCACTGTGAATTATTCCAGCTGTGCTGCAGGAAAGACTAAGGTTTCTTGTCCTGCAAGAAATGTCTTAATGTGGAGTTCTACTGCCAGTGAATACCAGAATAACACAATCATGGGCCATGGGAAGCCATTTTTCTACATAAGGCCCTGTGAACAATCCCATAACCCCACCTGGTGCCTGAGAGCGCTGTCCCAACGCTCCTGGAGCTCTCTCAGGCTGGGGGCTCTGACCAGGGCCCCGGGGAGCCTGTTCAGGGCCCAGCCACCCCCTGGGGGAAGAACCTTCTCCTGGTATGGAGTGCAAACCTCCCCCAACACAGCCCCAGAGAGTCCCTCCTTGCTGGCCCTGCTTACAGAGAGCAGGGATCAGTGCTGCCTGTCCTCTGCCCCTCAGGAGGGAGCTGTGGGGTGCTATGGGGTGTCCCCTCAGTCTCTTCTTCTCCAGACTGAACAAACCAAGTGACCTCAGCTGTCACTTGCTTGGTTTCCTCTGCAGACCCTTCACCATCTTTGCAGCTTTCTTTGGTCACATTCCAGTAGCTTTGTATCCTTCACCATCAGACTGGGACTGAAGGTTGGGATCCTCAGAGCAATGTTAACTGTGAGGTTTGCATTCAAACCTGCCTTTGGCTCAGGAAAGTGCCTGGTTTTCATTTTTGCTGAGTGGCAGCACAGTTCCAACAGGAGGAGGAAGGGTGCAGTGTACCCTTGTGGCTTTGCTGGGGGTGGGAGGAGAGGTGGGACTGTCCCTGTGCCAGCTCTGTAGATGTGTGCTGGTTTTAGGTAATGATGAACTTGCACCTTGAGCCTCCTGACTCGGGTGAACTCCACACCCAGCCTGCGCTCTGAGGTGAGGAACTGTCCCATGGCACTGAAGGACTGAACACTGGGGCCATGGAGCAAAACATCCACTCCTGAGTGACTCTGGAGGTTTCCTGCAGCATTCCTAAGACAGTGTTCCCCTTAAAGGAGGGTCCTGCAGTCCTGCCACGGCACCAGTGCTTGAGCTGCTCCCACGAGCACCATGTGAAGCCCTGGCACACGCTGAGCTTGCGCAGCCAGACCGACACACAGTTCCCTTTTATTTACTCTACCTCTAAATAACCACAGTAAGTGGGATGCAATTCCTCTGTCTCTTCACATGCCTAATTCCCAACGACTTCAATGAGCATTTCTGCCAGAGACAGAGCTGCAGAATTACTCCTAACAACTGGCATGACTTAACTTGTTCCTTCTTATAACTTTATGGTTTACTTACATGTCAAATTGTATTTTCTGGATTAGCAGAATGAATATAATAACCCTCTTTCTTCAAGTAGGTCAGATTTTTCCTCTCTTCTTCAGGGCAAATTACTGTAAAATGTGAGCATTTCAAGGATTCTCTTTTCCATATTTTGGTTACTGTCATGTGGAGCCTTTTAGGTATCTACAGGTAACTAAATAGTACACATCAGGCTTCTGCTTTCTCTTTTTCATTCATATGAAATACTTCATCTAGCTGAGAACAATCCCTTCAAGATCTACAGTGATAGCTGCTACTGTGCACAATGTGAATGGTTTAAAATTCCAACTTGATAGCATTTAAAGAAGAAAAGTGGGTATTTTCTGTGTCTTCATAATAAGTACCAAAACCAAAGGAGGAAGGAAATTGAGCCATGACAGTGATCCTGTATAAAACTGATCAGGCTTATATTAAAGAGAGCTTTGAAGGCACTCTCTCTCAGGTCTTGATAAACCAGATTCCAGTTTGAGAGTTATTTCATATTTATAACTCTTCATCTCAAAAACTGTTCATATCAGCTTAAAAAAACATTTACCAATAGTATCTGTGCATTCCACATTACGTCTGTATTTCTCCTTTCAGACATTACGGAATCCAAAAGCAAGCAAGCCCTTTCTTGCTTGAGGGTTTCTTGTTTGTTTATTTGCTTGTTTTTGAATCTGTGCCTTCCAGACAGGGATGTGCTGTTTTCCTGCATGTCTGGCTTCTGAAATCCCCTCTTGGGGCAGTTTGCCTCCAGCTCCATGAGGCAGAGCTGAACCCAAGATTCAGCACTTCAAATGATCTTGGTTGCCTTTAGTTTGCATTCTTTACATTTTCAGATGTTTATTTCCCTCATGTGATAGGTGCTACTTTAATCTTTTGGACAAGCTTTGTTCTTTCTATATTTTTCTGCTTATTCTGAAAAGAACAAAGTTGGACAAATCTAAACCAATTTGGAGGTGAGTTTAAGAATAAGAGCATTTAAAGGCAGGTAAAAGGCAGCTCTTGAGTTGAGTCTATGAAAGATGAAAGGGATGTAGCTCCCAGCATGTTATTTTTGTGGCTAAATGGGTAGAAGGCATCATTAGCATGATTTGAGCTAACAGGTAAGTGATCTGCCGTGCTAATGAAATGCCAAAGTAAAAAACAACCCAGCCTTAAACCAGCATTTCTTACCTGGGAAAATCCTATTGACCTCACAGATTGCAAATCCTGGACGCTGTCCTGTAAGGCTATTTAAGAAATGTGAGTATGCAACAAACAAACAAAACAATTATGCCTTTTTTTTTTTCCTTGCACCAGAGATTACAGAATCCTGGTTTGGGCTGGGACATTAAAACTCACCCAGTTCCAAACTCCCCTGCCATGGGCAGGGACACCTTCCACTGTCCCAGCTGACTCCAAGCCTTGTCCAGCCTGGTCTTGGACACTTCCAGGGATCCAGGGGCAGCCACAGCTTCTCTGGGCACCCTGTGCCAGGGCCTCACACCCTCACAGGGAGGAAGCCATTCCCTTGTCCTGTCACTCCAGGCCCTTGTCCAAAGTCTTTCTCCATGTTTCCTGTCAGCTCCCTTCAGGTACTGGAAGGCCTGAATTAGGTCACCCCAAAACTTCTCCAGGCTGAACAATCCCAATTCTCTCGGCCTTTCCTCGCAGCAGAGTTGCTCCATCCTTCTGATTAACTTGGTGGCCTCCTCTGGACTTGTTCCAGCAGGTCCTTGACCTTTCTATGCTGGGGACCCCAGAGCTGGATGCAGAACTCCAGGTGGGATCTCACCAGAGCAGAGTAGAGGGGCAGAATGAGCTGGGACAATGTGTAATACTCAAAGCAGAGAGGTCATTGCTTATTCTCAGCCTTAAAATTTTAGGCTTTTCACAAAAAATTGTAACTTTAAATGGAAATAAAGGGGTTTCAGTAGCTCCTAGATAATAACTGCCTCTGGACTTAAGAAACTGGGCACGGTACAATTGTGTATTCATTCAGCACTCATGACTCTGAAATGAGTTTTGCAATTTAGCACCTAAGGCACAACCTTTTGGTGCTTTATGAACTCATCTTTGGCAGCAGATGTAGGGCACTGTTTGCCGGCAGAATTGGGCTAGTAGGAGACACAAACATTAGCAAATTGAGCCTAACTCTCTGTGTGCTTACAAAGAGCTCAACATCATCTGCTCTCCTGCCAGCCCTTGCTGCATCGAGCTGACTGCACATGGGGAAGATTTTCTCTGAGGGCGTCGTTCTCCAAAAGCGTAAGCGGTGCTCCCTGACATCCAAGGTTTGAGCAATTTGGGTGGAAGATATGACAAGATTCAGGAATATTTTCAAACGGCTTGCCTTAGTGAGGGGAAGATGTGCAAATTCCGTGTGTCAGCTAGGATATCATGTTTTCTTTGTGGAAGAAATAAATTGTTTTCCAGCATTGATAAATCTGTCAGGGTGATTTATGGACAAAGAGCAAGAGGCACCCAGAAGTCATCACTGCTAAGATTGAGGGGTTTTTTGGTTTTGTGGGGGTTATTGTTTGTTTGTTTGTTTGTTTTGGTGTTCTTGATTTTTTTTTGGCTCTTTCTAGTGAAGTCCATACAATAAAAAGTGAAATATTGTTTGTTTTCTTCTGTACTCTGCCCTTGTGAGATCCCACCTGGAGTGATGGAGCAAGCCCACAGCGATGATTACAAGGATAGAACACCTCTCCTATGAGGCTGAGAGAATTGAGATTGTTCAGCCTGAAGAAGAGAAGGCTTCATAGAGACCTAAGAACCCCTCCCAGAACCTAAAGAGAACTGGAGAGATACTTTGGACAAGGGCATAGATGGACAGGGCAAAGGGGAATGGCTCCCACTGTCAGAGAGCAGGGTTAGATGGGATTTTGGGAAGGAATTCCTGGCTGGGAGGGTGGGGAGGCCCTGGCACAGAGTGCCCAGAGAAGCTGTGGCTGCCCCTGGATCCCTGGCAGTGTCCAAGGCCAGGCTGGACAGGGCTTGGAGCAACCTGGGATAGTGGAAGATGTCTCTGCCCATGGCAGGGGGTGGAACTGGATGAGTTTCAAGGTCCCTTCCAACCCAAACCTGTCCATGATTTGTTTTTTATCAAACCAGAATGTATTTATGAAACACACATCACAGTTCCTTTTGAATGTCCCGATCTTAGGGTTACAAAATGCTCTCCAGGTGTAATTTAGCCCAGGGAAAGGTCAGGCTTGTGCTGGCTCGTTCCAGCCTGCCCCTGCTCACCTGCTGGTCCCGGTTCAGAGCTCCTGGTCAGAGCACGCCAGGCTCTCCTGGACCTCACTCCCCGCACATTTCCTCCCTTTTCCCAAGGCAGCAGAGCCTGAAGTTCGGGGTTCCGTCAATGCCTTCCCCGTGGGGAAGGGCAGGGCACGGGGACAGCGTGTCCGGACCGTGTCACTGGACCGTGACAGACCGCGGAGGAGATGGGGGCGTGTGGGCAAAGACACCTGGCAGAGGAGCTCCATGCGAAACTCATTAGCAACCTTAGTGAATCCCCGGCTGTTCTTTCGGATTATTTTCTCTTAGCCACATATAAGAACATCGGGAAAAAGCTCATGCACATCTTTTTTGAAGAGAAAGGTCAGGGTTGGGCACACACACAGCACTTGTCATCACATCCCTGGGGAACCTGCAGCCGGCAGCGGATGTACCACCACCATCCCACACAGTTCCCATTCCCGGGAATGTCTTCCCAATTGCTCTCAATTTTTTGTCAGTGCTCGTCCTTTTTTCTACAGTGACTTCCTCGAGGGGACAAGCGCGGCTGAGNAACAGCTGGTGTGAGGGAAGTGAACACCCTGTGTGAGGGACGGGGATGAGCGGCTCCGCTGGCCGGAGCCCTCGCTCTGAGGGCCGGGGAGGCTCCGGGCGTGGCCCGCGGGCACCGCCCCTGAGGGACGCGGGTGGGCGGGGCCCTGGCTCGCCAGCGCACGTCAATGGGCAGCCCCCACGCCGGGGGAGGAGCCGCAG
>VZRX01006126.1:77339-115923 GCA_013398075.1 Notiomystis cincta
TTTGTTTTTTGTTTTTTGTTTTGCTGCAAAAAAGAAAGCTCGGAGGGGATCTTATCCCTTATCCCTTTCTACAACTCCTTGAAAGGAGACTGTAACCAGGTAGGGATCGGGCTCTTCTCCCAGGTAACAAGAGACAGGAGAGGAGGAAACGGCCTCAAGCTGTGCCAGAGGAGGTTCAGGCTGGACATCAGGAGGAATTTCTTTATTGGAAGCGTGATTTGACATCGGAAGGGGCTGCCCAGGGAGGTGGTGGAGTTCCCATCCCTGGAGGTGTCCAAGGAATGACTGGACGTGGCACTGAGTGCTCTGGGCTGGGGACACAGTGGGGATCAGGCACAGCTTGGACTCGGTGATCTCAGAGGAGTTTTCCAGCCTCAGTGGTTCTGTGATTCTGTGATTCTGCAATCCTGGTCTGCCAGCCTGGGTCCTGAGCTGTTCCTGCTGTGGTGCTGGCCTGCAGAGAGAGCCTGGCACGTCCACACTGATGTCCCTTCTGCCTGTCCCCTTGAGCATTCACTCACCCCTTTGATTCAGCAGGTAAAGGCTGCAGTGTGGCACCCATTCCTCTCTGCTCCACCAACATCAGCCCGAGTGTTTTCATGTGTTTGACAATATCCCCCATTTACCTTGGGGTGTTTGTCAGTGTCAGGTGCATATGACCATTCAATTTATCTGTGCAATCTGCAGGCTCCTGTCTGGATAATCTTGCTCAACAGCTAAGCAAAGCTGTTCAAGTGTTTTACAGCTGTGTTTTGAGTGGTTTTTCTATTCTGATGCAAGACTTCTTCCAGTTGGTGTAATTTCCTGGCTTCTGGTTCCTGTACTGCCTGCTGCAGATCATATTTCTCATAGCTGGTAATGAGTTTGATTTTATTTCATTTTGTTTGCTTGGGATTTTTACTTATTGTGTCCCTTCTCTTTTCTGAAATTTCTGTTCACCTTCTCTTCTCTGATCATCAAACCCCAATTTTCCCTCTTCTTTTAACTCCAGATTTTCTTGTAATTCTCAGCTTTACTCAGCTCTTCTCCATGTAATCTTCCACACCTTGGCTAAAGTGATGTGGCCTCACTAGCACAGTTTGCAGGGCAATTCCCTTCATGGAGGAGAAAGCCCTTTTAAAAAAAAATCTGATGAATATTTTCCAACCTGAAGGAAGTAAAACAAGAACCTCTAACTGGGCTGCTGTGATCCTTCATGCAGAAAGGCACCTCTGATACATGGCAGATGAGAGTTTAACTTCTTTGTGCCTTTCATTTCAGGAATGTCTGGAAAATCCCCAAAATACAGAAGCTTGTGATAGGATTAGCTGCTCTGCCATGGAGGTGTGCTGGGGGCCAGGATGTCACAGACTAATTACATTTTAGGGGATAAGCAGGCTGAAATTCTGAGTCATCAAAATTTTTTCTTGCACAGAGAAGTATTTGTCTATTCTGTTTGCAAAATCCTTGAATAACAATCATGAAAAGTATTAACACAAAGGGCTAATCTTTAACAGCTGGAAACATGCCCAGAGTTGTCCAGCATTCATCTCTTGCTGGAATGGAGAATACTGACTCTTCCTTAACACTTGGATTTTGGTAGATGGAGGAAGTCTTTTGGCTTTGGTTAGAAGTGAGCAGCAGCAAAGTAATACCTGAGGAGTCTGCTGAAAGAAATGCCTCTCTGTTCAAGGCAACATGTTCAGGGTGGAGATCTCTTCCAAAATAAATTAGGGATAAATCCATGACTCCATACTTCTGTCTCTGCAAGCAGCCTGAAATAAGAGGACCCTTGTGTAAGCCATCCTTGCATCCTCCTGTTGGTATTTAACACCTATATTTTGGTTAGGTTTTGCAGTGTGCTTCTGTTAAGTGGTGCAGCAGTGTCCAGGCTGCTCAGCTCTTCAGTTTGCTGTGGAGGTTGTATTTGATGGGCAGAGTGCTTGTTGTCATCTGTGGTCCTCCTCTGGGGATTAAACCTTTTGCCAGTTTGTGATGTTCTGAGAGACCAGAAACCTGAGCTTTGGGAACTCTTGGCTCTCTGCTGTTCCCTGCTGTGGGAAGAACTTCCTCAAACAGCTTTTACAGTGCCAACTCACTTCCCCTTTTCTGGGAAGTGTCTTTATGTTGCCTGAGGTGCAGGCATGGAGAAGAAATCAAAGAGCATTTGCCTCATGAAATCTTACCCTCAGCTCATCCCTAGATGGTAACAGTACAAGGTTTTGTGTTCAGGGGAAATTGCTGGGGAAATCCAGAGTGCTCTAATGATCATTAATATCTGACATACTCTTACTTTCCATCTATTTTTTGATCATAGAAACTCAGAATAGTTTGGGTTGGAAGGAACCTTAAAGCTCATCCAGTTCCACCCCCTGCCATGGGCAGGGACACCTTCCACTATCCCAGGGTGCTCCAAGCCCTGTCCAGCCTGGCCTTGGACACTTCCAGGGATAGGCAATATCAGGGAAGTTTATGACATGATTTGTCTGATGGCAATCTGGTAGAAAATTGACATTTCAATAGAACAAGAAGTTCGATGAACTTAACATTTTTACTATAGTTTATATATGTAAATCAGAATTTACTGCTCAGTGAAAAAGGAACACTTAGAGGAAAAATGATGTAACTGACTCAGAGACTTGCTGAGTCACACAGTTTAGGTTTCTTTTTCTTTCTGTAAGTCTAGAGAATAGAAAAAACAACTTGTTTGATGTTAAACCCACATTAATTTATACTTAATATAAGCTGTCTTGGCTGAATTGCAAAATAGCTGAGGAACCCGTAATCCTGGCAGTAAAACCACTTCAATCATGTCAGACATTTCTTGTGAAGTGTTCTTAGTGCTAATTATTAACTCTCTTTATTTTTCCCCTCCAGCTCAGTATCAGAGTTCCTGAAGTCCATGATGCTTTCCAAGCTGGCCCGCTCCCAGAGCCTTGCTGTTCTCTGCCGAGGTCTTCATTCCTCGCTGAGCTCTGCCACCTCAGTTGCTCCCAAAAGAACCAGCCAGGGGCCTCTCTCCTCTGATTTCATCTTTGAACGTGAGGCCAAATACGGTGCCCACAACTATCACCCACTGCCTGTTGCTCTGGAAAGAGGAAAAGGTATTTTATTTAGGTTTTTCTGGAGGTTGGAAGTGTGTCTGTGTAGGTGGAATGACATCGTGGCAGAATGATTCTGACCTGATCCATTTCCAGACCTTTTGGGGGTGGGATTGATATCACTGATGAAACAAAGATAGCTAATTGTTGATTAGAGGGCTGGATCATTATGCATAAGGGCACCTGAAAAAATTGTGGTGTCTCTAAAATGATTTATCTAAACAGAGGTCTCAGTGTTGATAATCATCAGAATAACTCAGCAACAAAAATTTCAAGCAACTTAATTTCTTCTGTTGCCTTGTGTGGAGAGGTTTAATGTTAATGTGAACATGAAAACTGCACTGGAACCCTGTCTAAGTCCTTTTGGGCTGTTCAAGTATTATCACTTAATTTAAATGTACTCTGGTCTTTAACTATGTTTGAGAGGCCTTTTTTTGTCCTGTGTCTTCTTTTATTTTGTATACTGACCACAGGTTTGTTCTCCCAGGTGTTTATGTGTGGGATGTTGAAGGTAGAAAGTATTTTGACTTTCTGAGTGCTTACAGTGCAGTCAACCAAGGCCACTGTCACCCAAAAATTGTGGATGCTCTGAAAGCCCAGTCTGAAAAACTGACCCTGACATCCAGGGCATTCTACAACGATGTCCTTGGGGAATATGAGGAGCTGGTCACCAAAATGTTCAATTATAACAAAGTTCTTCCAATGAACACAGGTAAAGAAATATTTTGTTTCCATTTCAGTTCTTGTCTCTGAGATTCAAGGGCTGTGTAACATTTCCTGCTGCACTGGTGGCCTGTTTCATGTGCAAGGCTGATAATGGTGCTGCTTTATGTTTTAGGAGTGGAGGCTGGAGAAACTGCCTGTAAACTGGCTCGGAAATGGGCCTACACTGTGAAAGGAATTCCAAAATACAAAGCCAAAATCATTTTTGCAGGTATGTAAAGTGTGTGTTACGAGTTGAGGACTTGATGATCTGGACACTGGATTGTTGGGAGGCAGCCTGAAGTCACAGGGAAAGCACATCCAGTCCTCCAGGCTCTTTTAATCACTCAAGTGCAGGACTTTTTATCCCTGACTGGTTGTTTCTTACGTAACTTTTTTGTGGATTAATTCCTCAGGTTGCTGCCACACCTCTCACAGATTGCACAGTAGGGTTAAGGTGCCCTCCTGGCTTTTGTTCTGCATTCTCCAGGTCTGCCACAAATTGGCATTAACCCAGTAAAGCCATACTGGAGTCTTGATCATATAATGAAAGTAAAAGCAACGTTGCTGAAGTAAATATGGGACCCTGATTCTCTCTTTGAGATATCTCTTCCTACTTTACCTGCCTGCCCTGCTTGGCTCTGTAGCAGGGAGAAGCTACCAGGCCCTGAAGAGACTTCTGATGTTTTTAAATAAAAAAAAAATTTAAAACTAATATACAATTAAAAAAATTACTATATTTAATATTTTTTCTTATAGATAAGGCAATTTTATCAACACTAATTTTGTTTAATGGTTCTGTATCTCAGAAAATCTTCCAGAATAAATCTTACTATTTAAATACTGACTTTTTTTTTTTGTAGCTGCAGATACTATTTTTAACTTTTGGTACATACAGTAGCCATAAATGTCATTAGGCAGCACTTATAAATTGCAATGCATACTTGAATTTTGCTTTATGTTTTTTGGGATTGAATAGAGGTTTTTTTTTAAATTTCTTCTGGGAATTCTTTGAACAAATATTCCCCCTTTTTTCTCTTCTCTATGTATTTAATTTTACTCTTCAGACAATTAACTTTTAGTAAATGTCTTCTCATTTTGATAAAGTTGATGTGCTCTCCATTTTGGCAGAAAAAAAGCTCTTTTGGATAGCTAAGAAATGACTTTGAACATCAGTTGAGAGACCTTGACACAGACTCTGTGCTGGATGGTGAGCTGAGAAGGCATTGAACCCTTCATCTTCCTTAGTCTCATTAGCACCTCATTATTGATTAGTGAGAGTGTCCTGGTTTAACTGAATATTAAAGTGAGGATATGATTGTCTTGGTAATGGACATGTTGGCTCCTGGACATTTTAACTGATGTTTCTAAATGAAATAATGCAAATCACAATATTTTACATATGTAAATGGGTTCTCCTGGAACTTTGAAATGCACAGGATGATATTTTTTTATTTAGGCTTACTGGCAACTTTATTTTTAGGACTTAAATTATTAATGGTGTTTATTTCCCCCCTACATCTTATAAGTAGTAATTGCATTAAAGCTGAACATCATCATTAAAAAGATGTTATCTGACTTATTTTCAATTCTCCAATAACTTAAGGAAATTATTTTGTATAGTTGTCAGGTCCTGGAGTATAATTCTCTTTTGTTTTTGTATACAGCAACAGAGTGTATTTATAGCATCAAGACAAAATGCTACCAGTTAGGAGGAGGATGCTAACACATTGTTGGATAACCCTCAAAATGCATCACCAGATGGAAATAAAGTGTTCTGGCTCTTGGTCAGTTTTGTAACAATTCCCCCTTTTTTTTTCCAGCTGGCAACTTCTGGGGCAGGACAATGTCTGCCATCTCCAGCTCTACTGACCCATCCAGCTATGATGGGTTTGGACCCTTCATGCCAGGATTTGAACTGATCCCATACAATGATCTACCAGCTCTCGAGGTGTCTGACAATTTTTTGTTCTCTTTTTGCAACATCTCTGGCAAATAGCAAGGAAAATCAGAACTTTATACTTTGAAACATGTGCTTAGACATTAGGATGTCTGTAAGTAGACATGGAAAAGGAATGTGTTTGTTATAATTGTGTATAGGAAATGTAGGTAAATTCTGCTTTGGTTTTGATTTTCAGTTCTGCTGTAGGACATGAGAGGAAAATCACATGATCTGTTTAATTCCCCAGCCACCTGGCCTAGTGGGAATATCCCTGCCCATGGCAAGAAGTGGGATCAGATGAGCTTTGAGGTCTCTTCCCACCCAAGGCACTCTGTGATGCTATGACCAGAATTCACTGCAGTTGCAAATATTTATTTCCAGTTTCACAGCATCCTTAAAACCATGGCAGGCTGCTGTTTCCCTTTCACAAGCTCCTGAAATGCCAGTGATCCCCAGTATTTCCCTGTTTTCTGAGATTAATCCTGTCAAGCTGCTGGGGAGGGGTGACCTTGATTTAGGTACATCATTTCTGTGGGTAAAACCTCTGTTCCTGTTGGGTCTGCTTCATACCAGTGAGTGGGCTTTGGAGACTGAGGGATTACAGGACAGAGCTGCTTTTCTCCTTAGAGCTGGGTTAGGGGAACCAAAGTCTCTCAGTGGGTTATAGCTTTGAACCTGCCCATGGTGAAAGCCTGCAAGTATTTAATGCCTTCATTAGAGCTGAATTCATTCTGCTCCTGAGGCAATGCTGAGAAAAGCTGTAGTAAATTCATGCTGGGAATCATTAAATCTTTTGTGCCTCGTGGACTTCTAAACCTTTTTGAACTTGATAGTGCAGGAATGTACCTGTGGACTTTGCTTTAAGGTAAAATTGTTCTGGAGGGGCTCCATTCTTTTTTTTGTTTAAGGGAAAAGTTGAGCAATTGTTTGTATTGTATGGGGTGATACAAAACTGAGGATATTTCTGAGGTGATTTCTGAACTGATCTGATAAACTGCTTGTCTGGGTTTGCAGTCTGCAAGATTTGTACCTTCCCAAGCAAGCAGAGCAGCTGATTTTGCACTGCCAGCAGTGACAGTGTTGGAACTGAAATGGCACTCAGGGAGAGCTGCCTGACAGGAATGCTGTTCTCATCCTTAGAGGAAGACCAGCAGGGCTAGAATCAGGTTCTGCTCCATGTATTTTCTGTCTGTGACCTGCCTAAAAGCCTTTTCTCTCTGTCTCTCCCCGTGTCCAATGTTGCAGCGGGCCCTTCAGGACCCCAACGTGGCAGCTTTCATGGTGGAACCCATTCAAGGGGAAGCAGGAGTGATTGTTCCTGACAAAGGCTATCTCACAGGAGTGAGGGAGCTCTGCACAAAACACAACGTGAGCAACTCACTGCAACATGAACATTAAACACTCAGCACTGCACACACTCTGTTTACTGGTGTATCTTGTAAGGTCACCCTTCAGTGCAAGGTGTAGAGCTTTGTATGCTATTTAAGAATTCCCTTTCAGTGGAATAATGAAGGGATACTTGTTGTGTTTCTTGGCAATACCTCACTAAAAAGTACTTTTTAGCACTATTTCTTACTATTGTCATTAATTGAAGTTTCTAATGAATATTCTTCAATTGGATTTAATTTAACTTCTAATTTCTTTTCCACATTATAAGTTTCCAATTACCATGGCTATGCAGGACCTTTGTTGCTGAAATGCATAAGTGCTACCAGGAATCAATAACAATAATGGGTGACAGAATAAAACACTGAAGAAAATGATTATCAATGATCTCTTATTTAAAAATCAGTGGTCTCTCTTCCAACAGAATTCAGATTTTTAATTTGTAAGTGCTACTCATAATTCTTTTCATACCTTCAGAGGAAGGCATTGACATATTATTAATAAAGTTGTCTTCATTTTTGCTGGAATACCTCCAAAAATTGTATCGTTGGAGTTGGGTTAGGAATGAGAAAGTAATTCTCTCTTCTGTTTGGATTTTTCTTCTCTTTAAAGGTCCTGTTTATTGCTGATGAAATACAGACTGGTTTAGCCAGAACAGGGAAAATGCTGGCTGTTGACCATGAAAATGTGAGACCTGATATAATTCTTCTTGGAAAGGCCCTTTCTGGTGGCTTATACCCTGTGAGTACCAAAGAAATACCAATAATTTAAAGCAATATCAAGTTACTCAAAAATATGTTTGAGTAATTTTTTTTTTCTTAGTCATTAACTCTGAAAATCTGCCAGCTGGAAGAACAATAAATCTGATGTTTGTTGTACTTGGAAATTGTTGTTTGCAAGATCAGCTGTGATTTATGACCAGACAGTCCAGCTGTGAGAGAGACATAACAAAATAATGGAATACCTAATATTACCTTTATAGCTGAATAACTGGCATTATTTCATTTGTTTGGCATGCCTGCATGGCTGATTTTATCCTCTTGAAGTGACTTAAATTCCTGCTGATCAGGCTGGAAATTACAAATGCCTTGAACTGTTTTGGCCAACTGATGGGATTTCTGAGTTGTTAAACCAAATATTGAAGCTTAAACTCTTGAAATAATATTCAGTTTGGAGAAATTCCCCTCAGCTGTGATTGAAAGTTGTGTTACCACTATAGCTAAGTGTATTTAAGGGATTAATTATGGGATTGTCAGATCTGTTGCTATTCCTGCATAAAGAGCTGGGAATGTAAACGTAATTTATCACCACAGGCTGAAAATTATCCTTTCCTGAGCTCTGAGGGGAATTTGCTTCAGAAATATTAAAGTTTCCTGTTCTAAATATGTGAATTTGCTGACCTTCCCTTTTTAGGTGTCAGCAGTGCTGTGTGATGATGAAGTCATGCTGACCATTAAACCTGGTGAACATGGATCCACATATGGAGGAAATCCATTAGCTTGCCGTGTGGCAATGGCAGCACTGGAGGTTGGTGTGTGGGGACAGAGATCTGCAATCCAAAGAGAAAAGGGTGTCATGATCTTTGCTGAAATCAGTGATATTATTTTTCATGCTACAGGTAGAAATCCAGCTTTAAATAAGAATGGAAATTTGGTAGTGGTTATTTATAGATCAGAAAATTTGCAATTTTTAATTGGAAATGTGTTCTAATTTCTGTGTTATGATCTTAATGTCTTAAATATCAAAACAAAATTTATCTAGGGGAAGTTTCAAGGCAATTATGTAAATTTAGTCAAATACCTTTACTAATTTAATTAAGACATTTTGAAATTGGCTTATTTTACTATATCAGCAGGGGCTGCTGCTCTGTGAGCTTGAGAACAGGTATATGCAACTGGAGCTCAAACAGAAACTAAAGTGTCCCATCCAGAAAGTGCAATTGAGTTATTTTGTCATTGCTTAATTGACTACATTGAAGCAGATCACACAGAAAACCTCATCACTACTCAGTACTCAGCCTTGGACAGATTAAGAGCCTTCAGAGGTTTACTGTTTGCCTGTAAATAACAGCAAAAGAAAAGCAGTTATCAGTTAGGTTTTTTAGAAAAAAAAATTCAAAGGTATTATTGTTTCTTGTAAACATGAATGAATAAAGGCTCAATACCCACCCACCTGCTGGGACATGCAGCCTGTGCAGGGACACTCTGGCTGCAACAGCTTTTGTATTTCAGCAGGTTCAATGTCATTGTCCATCCCTTCCTCCCATGGTACATAAAACAAATGCAGTGTCCCTCAGCTGACTGTAGATCTGACTTCTCTTTAGGTAATTGAAGAGGAGAATCTGGCAAAAAATGCAGAAATAATGGGTAATCTGCTAAGAAGTGAGCTCATGAAGACTCCATCTAATATTGTAACTGCTGTAAGAGGAAGAGGGCTCTTAAATGCAATCGTAATTCGGGAAACCAAAGGTGAGGAAATAAAATCAACTACACAATCACAGCATGGAAAAGTATTTTCCAATTTAAATTGTAGGTAGGGGATGGCATATAGACATGATGTTTGTGTATAGACATGGCTGTAGTACTGCAGTACCCACTGAAAATTGATTTAAATTACTATGTGCCATTAAAAATAGGAGAGTTTTAACTAAGAAAGGCTGAACAACAGCTTAATTATTTGAACTCTTCTATAATTTGATTATGTTCAAACCTGATGGTGCATCTGCCTCCCAACAGATACCTTTATCTCTCCTCATTGGAAAAAAACTGTACACATCTGGAACACCAGTTCCTGACAGATTAAAGGAACATTGGCTGAGGTTGGCTCTTTCCAGAATAGTTAGAATGAATACAGGAGGATACAAAGAAGAAAAAAGTTAATGATGAACAGCAAGTTTCTAGGGATTAACACCTTGAATTATTTCAAAACTCTGAATATTAAGGTAGTTGATCAAGGGATAAAGTGCTGCAGGAAGGTCGTGCCATGTTCCAAGGTGATGCACTGAAATCCAGGTTACATTAACATAACCTTGTCTGAAATTCTGTCCACGTGTTCCTTTACCTCCTCTTTGCACAGTTCCCCTTTTAAAATTTCTTTTGAGGTCTGTCTGAGTGCTAGACAAGCACTGAGCCGTGAGGGAGCAGAACTCTGTGCAAACCTGTGAGGCAAAGGGCAGCTCCGGAGCGTTTCCGCTCCGTGCGGGTTCCGAGGAGCGGCTGCCAGCGACCTCTCCCTTTGTGAACCTCACACCATCTCTGCCAGCTGGCCGACAGCAGCACATGCAGGTGTGACACGAGACACGTGCTGTGCTGTGCTCTGCTGTGCTGGCAGTGTCCTCAGTGTGCTCACTCCATGCCCCTCCCTGCTGCTGCAGACTACGACGCCTGGAAGGTGTGCCTGCGGCTGCGCGATCACGGGCTCCTGGCCAAGCCCACGCACGGCGACATCATCCGCCTGGCCCCGCCACTCGTCATCAAGGAGGATGAAATCAGAGAGTGCATCGAAATCATTCACAAGACCATCCTGTCTTTCTGAACACGTGGCTCTCACAGTCTGGCTGCTGACCCATCCAAGGGGCTGCGTTCAAATGTGCGTGATGAAGGCCTGCTCTTGAAGCAAGCAGCTCTCATTCCTTTTATCTAAGAGGACTTGATTATTGAAACATAGCTGTATCTTTAAATTATACTGGCTCTGTAGAAAATACAGAATGATTTTGGAGACTTTCCAGTCTTGGAATATTTGGAAATAAAGTTCTGTACTTACTGAACAGCTAAGTCAGAATATTTGAGAGGAGATACCTAGAGAAATCCGTTTAATTGTTTTAAGTCTGGGCCAAAGTTTCAAGTGTGATTTATATATATATATATTTTAAGTTGCCTTGCACTCTCATATCACTCTCCAAAACATGGCATTTGGCAATTTTTACCCCTCAGCAAGATGTCTTTAGGATGGAAGCACTTAGCATTGTGGGTGAATTTGTGTTTTTCACGTGCAGCTTGAGAAAAAATTGTAATGCTGAAGGTTTGACAAACTGGGTGTTATGCTGGTGAACTCGAGAAGCATCGGGCTGTGTTCTGTGTGTACAATATTTTGATTGTATGACAAGAGATGCTGTTTTCAAGCCTGGTCTCAGTGTTTGGCTTTGCAGTCTTGTAAAATAGATCTGAACATATAGATCTGTTTTTACTGTTATAAAACTTTCTATTATCTGGATGTTTATATTAAAACATGCTTTGCATTAAAAAAAAAAAGTTGATGTGCAATGAAAATATTCTTGAGTCTTCAAAAAGAGCAAACCTCATAGAAACCTTTAATTTTTCATTTTTCTTGTTTTGGTTGAATTAAGCCCTGATTAATCACGTAGTGCAGAATGTTCCCTTTGTTGAGCATAAGGGTTAAATACAGTCACATGCTCGTGCTCTGAAGTGGTAAATAATCCTTTGGGATTTGGGAGGCACTTTGGTTCATTAAGTGACCCTGTGAGGTGGTTGGGGTGACAGAACATTTCCCCTCCCTTGTTTGGGGGAGACACAAAGACGTGTCACCCGCGGAGAAGCGAGGCTGAGTTCCCTTTGGAGAAGCCTCCCTGTGGCGCTGGGATGGCGATCCTTAGGCACAGGACACATGGCAGCGTCCCTTCCAAACGCCGGGAAAACCAGGAGGAACCAGCGCGGCTCCGCAGGCCTGGGGGCGGCACACGCGAGGAACCGCTCCGTGACCGGGCGGCGCAGGGGGGGCGTGGGGACGGAGTCGGGNGCCGAACCTTCCAGAAACCCGCGGGGAGCGAGGGCGGCCGCGGCTCTCCGTGCTCTTACGGAGTCCCTTTCAGCGGGGCTCCCGTCTCTCTGTGGACACTGGCCTTTGGCAGAGTGGTTTTCCAGGCATTAGGAATAGGAGGCAAGCGCAGGAAGGCGTTGCCGAGGGCGTTTGACGTCTCTGGAAGCCGTGCTTTTTGTAACCTAAGGGGGAAGGAGCGGAAAACCCGAGAGAAACCAGAGGGTGTAAAAAGCACTCGCTGGAGTCCTTTTCAGAGACCGAAAAGCTAAACCCCCGAAAGGCTTGGCAGCACGAAAGTTAACTTCTGTTAGGGTTACGGGGCTGGCAGGGATGAAGAAAGTGCTCCGGTCTGTTGTGTCCCTGCTCTGCCACGGTGTTCCTGAACGCCAAAAGGGGCAGTCGGGCAGAGATTCCAGTCTGTGCTTCAGAGCTTCAGCAAGTCCGCGTGTGTGTCCTGCTGCCTTTGCAGCGCCCCTCAGGCCACAGAAAACAGGTTTATTTTCCTTCTGTGCGAGCCCTTCACATGCCTGAAGTGTGTGGCTGTTCTTTTTTCAGCCCGTGCTCCTTCTCTGGTTAAAGTCCTGTTGTTTTTTTTTGCCTGAGAGGTGGCGTTTTCTGTCACCCTCGCTGTTCTGCAGTTCCCTGCTGCCCTCGCTAATACTGGGTAGAGCCAGACAAGTACGAGTGGTTTGGGTGCAGTCCTGCAGTTTATGCCCAGTGTTGTGCAGGGTTTTTTTGTGTTAAAACTGCTTTGAAATACAGCTTTGAAAGCTGTCCCTTGATTTTTTATTTGTGTAATAAACAAGAATTGTACATAAATTTCAGTGATGTGCTTTACTGAGTTGCACTGTCCGAGAATATTTCTCTGTCTGCTGATGACCAATTCGAGCTCATATTTTCCCCAACCAATTTTCTGGTAGCAGCTTCAATGGGCCAAGACTTCTCAGAACTTGAGATTATTTTTTTTCTCCAGAAATTTTTATTTCTTTTTCACACCATTGTGGAATCTGAGTTCTTAGTTTATCTTTTAGTTGCTTCAAGAGTTCTTCTCACAAGCTTATGAAAGTCAGAGTATGCGTAGCCTTTCTCAAGACAAGTCATTGCAAATTGTCCTTATTTAATGATGGGGTAATTGAGTTTTTTGTTTTAACCAGAAAGCTCTCTGGCCTTCTAACTAAGCAAGGACCAGGGTGTGTGACTGAAACCAGAGCTAGAGCAGACAGAGGGTTTTGATGGTTTGCTTTGTTGCAGTTCAGTGCCAGAACAAGTACAAAATTACATGTATTATTTCAGAAGTGAAGACAGATACCCAGAACTTCTCTTCCATGACGCTGAGCCTGTCACCAGCTAACCTGCACTTCAGAAACAATAAAACCCATTAAAAACCGTGTTGGCAGCTCTCTGGGAGGTAGGAGGTGGAGCTGGATGGCCAAAGGGGGTGTCAGAGCTCCTCTTCTGCTGTGCAGAATGACAAAATGATAGGCTATCAGAAAGCTTGTCTGCCTTGGGAATGTTGTGTCTGTTTCAGAGTGTGCTTTATCATGGAAAGTGGTTTTTGTGTCCTCTGGCAGTCCTAAACTGGGATTTGGCCAGTTGTCAGTGACACTGCTTAAACCTTTCAAACTCAAATATAGCTGCTTGTATAACTAATGTGCTTGTAAAACCTGTCTGTGCTTTTGTTGTCTGGGATCTTAATTAGCCTTAGAAAATTTCTTGAGGGTTTTTATTCCCAAAAAATGCAGACTAAAGTGTCCTTACCCGGTGAGTGCCAGAAATCCAGTGCTCTGGGGTTTGTACTTGTTCCACTGATTGCTCAACTGGAGGTAGCTCAGCCAAAGGCTGGTGCTGAGCAAACTTTAATTCAAGGAGGCCAAACTGAAAATAATTTAAAAATTAGTGTCATACACACGCTGAAATGTGCAAAGAAAATGTATGTGATGTTTCATAAACTAAATTTTGGGTTTTGCATCATAATTTTGTAGGAGGTGAAGAAGTGAGAAGTGCAATCTCAGAGAATGTCCTTTCTGCACCTTTCTAGTATATTTTTATTTAAGTTTGCATTAGCTGGAGGTGGAAGTGTGGAAATGGCATTGCTTTGGTGATACTTTTTGCTGCTGTAATTCAAATTTATTTTTAAAATGGCCCTTGAAAGAGCTCTGTATTACCTATCCAGAGGACTTAGGTTTCTTCAGCAAGAGCTGTGCAGCAATAAAACTTTTTAAAGGCACAAATATCTATCTGCAAAATGTTGCTTTAAGAATTTGGCTGTAAAAGCTGTAATCTGTCTCCATCATATCACTTGCACATATTTTTGTGAAGTAGCTTCTGATGTTTCTTTAACTCAGGTCTGTGAATTGCTTTTCTAAATGAATAGTGACCCTGCCTTCAGTGCTGTGCAAACAGATGAAGGTAATCCAAGCACCCCAGAGCCAAACCAGCATTCCTGGGGCACCCAGGGCAGCCCTTGGCTTCAGTGGGAGCTTTGTTTGTGGAAATAATGTCCAATTGTGCTGGCACCTGTGCACTTTGGCAAGGAAAAAGCACGTGGGTTTTGGCATGAAATCGTTAAATATATATACTGGCATAAAAAGGAAAAATTGCACTGTTTGTGGGTAAACCAAGATTTAAGGGGACCATGTGAAACACTGAGAGGCAAGAGCCACACAGTGAGCAGGGGAGATGGACAAACAGACAATGCAGGGTTTCCTTTTTTCCTCCCTCCTCCTGGCAATCTGAGGAACCATGCTCGTGGCATTGCCATTGGCCTGGGTTGTTTTCAGCTCCAAAACCCATGAATTTGTGTTGTCAGACACTATTTTCTAAAGCTAAGTCATCTATTTTGGTAATTTTAATGGGACCCAAGTGCCTGGTGGTCATGACCGGGTAAAGAGCTGCACATCTTGAACCTGTTAGAATTTTCCATGATGAAACAATCTCTGTTTGTTTGTCTTTTAACAACAATGTTGGCAGATGAGCTAAGTAGAAAAGCAAGCCTTAGTTGTTTCTTTGTTCTTTTTATTTTCTTTTGTTTTATCTGCAGTTGCTTCTTCATCTTCTCTACCCTTCCAGCAGCAGGTGGAGCCAGAAGCTCGGCTTTAAGCTGAGAATTTACTGCTAGCTGGAGAGTTTTTGGAGTTTGGGAACTCTTGGGGACTTGCTTTTGGGCTTGACACGAGTTTCAGTCTCAGCTCTGGGCACTGTCTCAGTGCAGAACTTGAGCTGTGCACTCCTGTGGGTAATCTTGAGTGATGGGGATTGTTAGAGGAATTCCTGTACCTCTGGTGTGGCAAACACAGGACAATTCTGACTGAAAGGGATGTAGGGACAGCTGAGAGAGAAAAAACAGAGGCTTTCCTTCTCACATCACTGAAATAGAGCAACTGAGAAGGTGGAGATCTGAGACAAAATTTTAAATAGACCTTTAAACTTGTGAACTGCTTTTCCTGGGCCTCCCTGTCATTCTTCAACCCAAGTGAGAGGCTCAACCAGTTGGAGTTGCTGTATTTGTGCAGTAAAAAGAGGTGTTTTGCTGCATGTTTCCTCAGCAGGAAAAGCAGGCAAGGGAAAAAATGTTATCAGCATTATGAAGCAATTAAAAATCTCTCAAAGTACCCTGGTGGAAGCTCACAAAGGTGCTGTGTTGAGCATCACTTGTAAGGGGTCTTGAGGGTCACCAAGTGCTTTCAAGTGATAAGATTTCATGGAATCATTAAGGTTGGAAAAGATCTCTAAGATGATCAAGTCCAATCTTACTGCTTTGCCTGTCAGACACAGGGGGAGCAGGAGGGAGTTATGGGGCCTTTGCAGTTGGATTGCTCAAAGAGGAGCAGCTGACTGAGGCCATGGCTTGGAATGCTGCTTTGCTTTTAATTTCCAGTTGAAGTTTCATTTCATCCTTGGGGCAGCCCAGCACGCTGAGTGCACTATGGTGCAGATAAGAGGTGGCCATCAGGAATCCTCTTCAGTTGTTGTTTCCCTCCACTCTTTCTGTCCCTGTGCTGGGGCTTGCTTGGAGAAATCCGAGCAGAGCTTGTGCTGTCTGGAAAATCCCTGGGCTGTTATCAGCACTAGTCCAAACAAATATGGGTAGAAAGCAACTCCTACTCACTCCTGTATAAAATCCTATTAATGTGCTATGATTTAGGCTGCAGAGAAAGCCCCTCAAGAGTGTTGACCCTTTGCACAATGCTCAAAGCAAACAAAGGCCTGGACCTGGGATGAACTCCCAGACCTTCCCCCGGTCTGACACAGGGGAGACCTAATCCTCAAGCTGATACAGTCATTTGGAAGAGCTGTGAAATGAGAAAGGAGAGTAATCACCCTCTAAACACTCAGTTCATAGGTATTTCCAGCAGACACCGAGGTCCCCCTGCCTCAGATGAGCTGTGCTAGAGCCCAGTTTTGTGAGGAATAAAACCATGGCTCAGCTCAGCTGTCCTGGGAGGAATGACAGTGGTGTGCATTACAGCTGGCTCTTGTTGGCAAGATGGCCAATGCCTGGTCAGTGTGTATGAAAGTATTTGGAAATAGGGCTGTGCTGAAGGAGCTCGGCCTCACATGGGTGTGGTGGGAGTTTCCAAGTTATTTTCTTTCAGAAATCATCCTAAGACCACTGAGGGAGAAGATGCACAGGAGTGCTTCCCTACATGCCCCTGTGCTGGGACAAGAACATCTGTTTTCCAGTATACCTTATTAATTTTTCATGTTTTACCCTTAACAATCAGATATCGTTAAGTACAAATTGCTGGGTGTTCAGAAGCATTTCTGAAAAATATGTGAGTAGAACAGAAACATGAATTTCCACCCTGATGGAGGCAGGAAAGCTGAGGAAATCACAAAGCACGTGAGAGCTTCAGTGATTATCCTGTGCTCCATGCCTGCCATCAGTGCTGTGGCATCTTCTGCCTTCTGTGAGGATAAAAACTCTTCTTTTTGAGTAACCAGGGTAAGGTGAGTCCTACAGGGACTGGCCAGCTCTGTCATCAAAGGTGGCAGCAGCAGCAACTGTAGAGATGCAGGAACAAACTCCACACTTGCACATACTGTATTTCAATAGTTTAATACACAAACTTTGGTGAGAACTGAAGATTTAGCAGAAAATTCCTTGTATTGCATTGTAGATGTGTAACTGTACATTGCCTCATGTGTGTGGGGAAGCCTTTTTGGAGCAGGTGGTTTGAGAGGTATTTTTTTTCCGGGGTTATGTCATTTGCAGGGACAGGAAGCCATAGGAGTACCTGTTCCCACTTCAGAAAAAAACCCAAACCAGATGATGAGTTTTGGCTGCTCTCTGTGGCCTAAGGAGCAGGGCACTGTTAACCAGTCAATGCTCAGTTCCTCTGAGCAGTTTCTGCTTCTTCTGGTGAGGGAAGGGAGTGGTGAACAGTCCCAGGTCGCTCCTGAGGAGTTGGTGCTTGAGGAACTGCAGTGACCTGTGACAGGACAGATGGCACTGCCCTGCTGCTGAGCACAGCACCTTGCCCTTCTACAGAACAAGGACAGTCCACCTGTTCTCCTTCTGCCACCACATCTTAAGTTCTCTAGACTCAGTGAGTGTCTCTTACTCTGGGGGTACCCCGTGCCTGGCTTGACAGGACCATGGTTCCTCCTCTGGCCTCTAAGCAATGGCACCATGGAGTAATGCTCAAGTATGTGATGCCTGATGCACATGAAGGGTTGCAAACTTGTACTTAGCAGAATATTATATGGGAAAAGTCAAAAAGGACAGGGAAAATACGGCTGTTGTATGAAAATACTGCTGGACTTTGTGCCCCTGCACCAGGCTGGCCCTAGGGGAGGCTCTGTGTGTGCATGGACCAGAGCTGTGTAATTGGGACATTTTGTATGGTCTGGACTGCAGTAAATGCCAGGCAGTTGCTGTACAAAAACAGCCATGACCTTGCTGATACAGTCCTTGATCTTTCCCTCTCATCTACAGAACAGTCCCTTCACATCAAGGCTAAAGAAAGGGACTGCTATTTGCATGCAGTGCAGTCTCAGCTAAAGAGCTTGGGTTGGAACTCCCAGCTCTAAGGTTAACCTTGGAGAGCACAAAAATGAAAACAAGATGAAAGCCAAGTGGGGTTGGGTGTTCCTGTGCAGCTGTTGAGCTCAGAGCAGACCATACCTGCATCATTAAAGACATCAGGTGACAACAGAGTGGCCTTTCCAAGCACAGCTGCATCTTGCTAGTGAAAGAATATAATTTTGGATGGCCTTGCTCTTTGTGGCCCTGTGGAGATGAACTGGGGTCATATAATGAGGCTAAGGACTGGTCCCACTGTTGATGTCCACAGGTGTGAGGTACAATTTGCCATGAGACAACCTGTATGAACTTCATCCCAAGGGCCCCTTGTGCTTTCAGACCCCTCAGTGGGAGTAGGAGGGCAGGGAACGCAGGGTGCTCAGACATGGATGGGGGTGGCTTTTTCCAAGCTGAAAGTCACCACTTTGTAATTCACACACCAGGGGTTTGAGAAGGAACATTTTGGTTTAATCTAGTTCTCTGCCCACGCTGTTCTTCCGCAGGCTGGTGGGTGGTCACATGCTAAACCAATAGCAAGTAAATTAAAACCAAAAAAAAAAGGGGCTAACAATCATGATGGTGTCTGGGACCTCCTGTTCCATGTGGCACAATTTCTTTGTCTCATTGTGGCTGGGCCAGCTCTGCCCATGCAACCACACCATGCCCTGGTGTGCCTGGAACAGATGAGATCTCAATTCAGGAATGAAGGTGAAATTACTGAACAGAGGGAGAACAAGGCCTGGGGTGAAATCCAGCACTATTACAGAAATACTGGTGCCTGCCTTGCCTGCCTCCTGAGAGTCCTGAGGGTCTCCCTTCTCTTGGCACAGCTGAAGTTTGGATCTTCAGAAAATGTGCTATGCAGTTTCAGAGAAACCTGGGATGTGATCAATATTTGTCTAAAAAACAAAGTAATGAGGATGTGAAAATCTGGAATAGCTCAGTAAAAGGAAGCGCAGCTCACTGAGGTTGCACAGAGTGATGAAGAAGCTTTACAAAAACAGCAAGAAAGGGCTGGCAGTGGCAGCAAGGTCACAGAGCTCTTTCCAGCCCCATTTTCCAGGCTAGTGCTCTCTCCAAAACCTGGAGAGCATCAAAATATGTGCTTCCTTTGCCTAAGGACGTCTGGGCTGTCATCTCCCACTTCATTCCTTTCATGCCTTGATTCCTTGCTGTAATCACCCAGGCCTCAGAGTACTCTCTATTCTCGTCCTAAGTTGTAGCACATGCCCCTTTACTCTTTATTAAGGCTAAACAAGTCAGATGTGGAAATGTTTCCACCAGTGTCATGTCTTTGTGCAGATCTCGTTTCCAGAGCTTAGGTCTGAGAGCAGCAGCCAGAGCTTTCCCAGCCTGAGCATCCATGAGGCAGCGTGTGGCCAGGAAGGCCAATGGCAGCTGCCATGTTACAGCAGCACTGTGTGGGCAGCAGGAGCAGGGCAGTGTCCGTGCTGCAGTGCTGCAGTGCTGAATGCAGCGCTGTGTGGGAGCTGCTGAGGGCATTGCAGCAGGTTTGCACACAGGAACACGGCCATCCTGCAGCCTCGCTGGCAAAACGCCGCAGGATCGATGATCGGCCAGCCACGAGTGCTGAGGAAAGCAGGCCCAGCACTGCCAGCCAGGGGCTGTCCCAGGGCATTTTCCAGTCAAGAGCAGCTGCTGCTGGTGCCTTCGACTGGTTTTGAAATGGTGCTACCCTGAGGAAGGTGTACAAGCCTGGGCAGGGCCTGCTGGCAAGGCAGAGGCTGTGGGTGCAACTGGGTTTAGGCATGTGAACACGGCACAGGAGCTGAGTGCTGCCCTGCAGGGACTCTGAGAGCAGCTTCTCAGGGCCAGCGAGGCCTGAGGGCACAGCCATGGTGCTGGGCAGCCAGACAGCACAGGGAAAGGTGCTGCCAGCCCTGGGGATGTAGATCTCTGTCCCCTCTGCTAGCAGCAGCCTGGAGAAGGGCTGAGGAAAATGACTGGAAAAGGCGTGTGGGTTATCCTAGTGTAAACTAAATTTATTTACATAATATCTATTCTACTTAGACGGGTAAGGGTGACGAGGGGTGATGGGGGGTGAGGGGGGCTGATGGGGGCGACGGGCTGCTGGCAGTTTGTCCTGCTGTGCTTTTCATGGCCGGCTGTAGGGCGTTCTTGCCCGCCGTTGTTGCCGCCGGACGTGTCTCACACGAACTGGCCCGGGCTGGGAGCGGTTGTCCATCACAGATCCGTGGAAGATCCATGGGGGCCTGTTCGGGCGTAGTGGCTGTGCTGCTGGGCTGTTGGCCACCAAAGTGCCATCAGACAGCCCCGACACCATCTGCCTGGAGGTGCTGGGCCTGCTTTCATCAGCACTCTGGGCTGGCCCGTCCTCGATCCTGCGACGCTTTGCCGAAGGGCTGTACCGTGTCCCTGAGCCGTCGTCTTCCTCTGGGTAGCCTCGTTTGAAGGTTTGCCGACGGAAGGAGGAAGAGCTGCTGGTCTTGCCCTGGGACAACAGTGTTGCTGCCTGGCTGGAAGTGCTGAGGTTGCTGCTCTCAGCGCTGTGGGCTGGCCCATCCTCGATCCTGCAGCGCTTTGCAGGAGGCCTGTACCATGTCCCTGAGTCATTGTCTTCCTCTGGGTAGCTTCGTTTGAAGGCCTGCTGACGGGAAGAGGAAGAGCTGCTGGTCTTGCCAAGATGCTTGCCCTGGGACAACTGTGATGCTGCCTGGCTGGAAGTGCTGAGGTTGCTGCTCTCAGCGCTGTGGGCTGGCCCATCCTCGATCCTGCAGCGCTTTGCAGGAGGGCTGTACTCTGTCCATGATGGTATTTCTTCCTCTGGGTAGCGCCGCTTCGAGGCCTGCTGACGGCGAAGGGAGCGGCTGCTCTTGAGGAGCAGCGTGCCCCGGGACCTTGTTGACACCACCTGGCTGGAGGTCCTGAGGCCCACAAGCACTGGTTTGCCAGTGAAGCCTGCGAAGAGGAGCAGCAGGAGGGTTGGCAGGACATCCAGCAGGGCCACAGGCAAGAAGAGTCCATTGTGGTAGCCAGAGGCCTCCTGGAGCCAAGGCATGTGGCAGAGGCCTGGCCCCTGTCTCCATTGCAGGGCACCGAGGGCTCTGGTGCCAGCAGTGTCCTTGCCAGTACAGGTGTTGCACTCCCAGGAGTGGGTGCTGTTCTCCAAAGAGGAGCAGTGTTGGTGGATGCCTTCGGCAGCGCAGGAGCTGCACAGCCACAGTTTCCAGGGTCTGGAGGAGTAAAGGACATACTGGTTGGGAGGACAAAGTGCCAGAGCAAGGGATGGCCATGCCCACAGCAGAGCCCTTGTTCTTAGGTTTTCATCCCTGAGCCCATGGGGAGACAGTTCCCGTTCAGAGCCCTGCATTGCTGCTTTGACAGCTCACCCCTCTTCATCCGCGTGCTCCCTGCCTGCTGGACAAAGGCACATTGTGGCATCGCAGCGACCATGCCTCTGATCTGAGGGTCCGACTGCTTGGTCACTCTCCCACGATGGGGCTCTGCCAGACAAGGAGGGGAAAGAGTCAAGCCCAGCTGACCCAGCATCAGGCACGTCCCGGCAGTCGCTGCTCCTCTGCCTGCCCCATTTCCAGCTCCTTCATGAAGCTGAGGGCAAGCCACGCAGGACTGAAGGTGGCCAGGCCTGCCAGGGCAGTCCCTAGGCCGGCACTGTGCTTGTGCCTGACACCTTGTGAGCTGGGAGGAGCAAACCCAACCTCTTGGAGAGTCGGATCCCCATGGTGAGCATTTCCGTCGTGAATGGCTCTCGGTTGAGGCAGCGCGGGCAGCAGAAGCCAATGCCGGCGTGCAGAGCCAGTCTCTGGATGCAGTGCCGGTGGAAGCGGGTGTCGTGGCACGCGGGGCACCCCATGATTTTGTAGGAGATTTTGTCTTCCACGGTGTCCAGGCAGATGCTGCAGGTGTTGTCCTGGCTTGGACGTGCCTGCACTGCCTGCTGTGGGCGGTGCTCCCAGCAGAAGGACCTGTGAGGAAGATGGAAGAGATGGGCGAGGGAAGGTGGGAAGTGTAGAGTCTTTCCTCCGTGGCAATGTGGTGCAGGAGCTGTGAGGGAGCCCCTGTCCCTGTGTGGCTTCTGCCCCTGTCTGTGGCAGGCTGCTGGCTACTGTCCCTGTGGGCTCCTGCATTGTGTGGCCGCTGTGGTGGAAAAGGGTGTGGAGAGGAATGCAGGTGCCCCGAGGGGAGGGCGGGCAGCCCTTACCTGTAGGCCCCGAAGTACTGGGTGACACAATGGCCGTCTGGGGCGCAGGGCAGGTGGAACGTGCGGTTGCAGCCCGTCTCACAGCAGGTGATGCTGGCCCCCATCTTGTAGCAGATGAAGCAGCTCTGGAAAGAGCACAGCAGCTCCCTGAGTGTCAGTGTCAGGGCTTTGTGGCTGCCCTGCGTCTCCAGACAGGGAGAGGGATGTGGGCAGTGCTGGCTCAGAGCCCCCAGGAGATGCCTGCACATGAGGCTGTTGCAGATGCTGGGGCTGTGGTTCCTTTGGTGGGGAGCAGGAGGAGCTAATGCAAGCATCTCCTGGTGCAAGGCTCCTGCCAGGTCCTCACCTTTTTGGCTGCTTCTCTGATGATGTGTCTGGTGTCCTCAAAGCAGAATTGTCCTGTGTCCTCTTGTGGGAAAAGCCCACTGGCGAGGACCTGCAGAGCAGAGAAGGCCAGGAGCTTGTTATGTCAGGATGCAAGGCACCTCCTGGGCAGAGAGCTGGAGGGAGCCCCAGGAGAAGTCACCTGGCAATAGGTGTGGACGCAGAGCTTTGAGGTCACCCTGGTGTTCCCACAAATGTCGGTGTCCACCTCGGTCCGGCGGCACAGCATGCACACTGGTGAGAGAGAGCAAATGCCCCAGGCATAAGCACGGCTGTGGGGCTGGGCAAGTGTCCGTGCAAGGCCAGGCCCAGGGCCCTGCTGGCTCCGTGCCATGCTGGCTGAAGGGTGGGGCAGGTCAGGCACAGGTGCCCCAGCAAGTGCCCAGAGCCCAGCCCGGTTGGGGAGCTCCCGCCTCGCCCTGTCATCGTTCTTGCCCCCTCACTGACTGCCCCAGCACCCCCTGTGCCAGCGATGGGGAGCTGTGGGGAGGAAGACTTTCACCTTTCTTCTTGCGGACAGTGTCTGGTTTTGCCATGTTGGCTCTAGAAGAGGTTGCTGGTGAGGGCCTGGAGTATCTCCTACGCAGCTCTGCGCGTATTTCTCCTCCTGAAGCTCGTGCACCACCAACCCTGAGTGAAGAGAGATGGATGTGACCTGTGTCAGAAGCACCAAAACCCTCTGACTTAGCTTGATGCCTGAGCGGCATTGAGCAAACTCCTCGACGCTCTCTTCGACTCTGAGGGTTGTGTTGACGCGCAGCCACCTTTTATGGCTTAGGCCGGGGTGATGATGTCACTGGGGCCACTGTGACATGGCCAGCACCCATCTGTGGGCTCCCCCAGTACCATTCTACGTGATGATGTCCCAGTGGTGGATTAACATCTCCTGGGACTGAAGTTTGGATTTGTGACCAGATCAGTGTGGGTGACCCAGCACTGTGTGAGCCATGGCTGAGCAGCGAGTGCGCAGTGCTGAGGCCTGTCCTGCTCCTGAGCCCCAGTGCCAGGAGCAGGCTGGGGGCAGCAGCTGCTGGCAGGGGACACAGGTGGGACACCAGAGCCCAGGGAGAGCCCACAAGTGGCACCATTGTCTGCTCAGCTGCCCAACTGCTGCTCTCAGACCAGCGACATGTCGTGGTTCACTGTGGCCTTTTCATCATTTGTATGGTTGTGATTTGCTTTGGTGATTAAAGTGTTTCAGCCCACAATTCTTTGTCCTGTCAGCTTCTGTGCCAACTGTGATATCCTAAGCACGGTGCAGACCAGAATGTGTTCAATGTCCTGTCCACGTTCCCAGCTCCAGGGACATGAAGACCTGCTCAAGGCTGGTGACTGCCCCTGCCCTGTCAGGCACTCAGCCACCCCTCACAGCATTTTCAGGCAGCACTGGGGGCATGGGGGATTGCACCTGGAAAGCTGACAGGTGGAAAAGGATCTGGGGGGGGTGGTTGACAGCTGCTGAATGTGAGGTGGCATGTGCCCATGTGGCCAAGAAAACACCAGTGGCAGCTGGCCTGGAGCAGCACTGGTGTGGGTAGCAGGAGCAGGGCAGTTCTCGTTCCTGCCTGCTGGGGCACACTGAATTCATTTTTGGGCCCCTCACGATAAGAAAGACGTTGAGGTGCTTATTCATGTTCAGAGAATGGAATGGAGTTGGGGCAGCATCTGGAGCAGACATTTCACAATGAGCAGACGAGGGTGATGTGGGGTTCAGCCTCAAAAAAAGGAGGCTTGGAGGGAATCCTGCTGTTTTGGAACTGCTTTGGAAGGGTGTTGGAGCCATTTGGGGGTTTGTGTCTTGTGTCAGGGAACCGATTTGTGTATTTATGAAACAAACAGGAAATGTAGGAGGTTAGTCTCGAGATGCTAAAATGTAGCACATACTTTTGAATAAATACAAAGCAGGTAAGAATTAAGAGCAGTTCCCAGAAGTGGTCACTACCAAAGGACATGTTGCTACTTTGCTGATAAGTGATCTTGTTAATTATTTATATCAGTCAAGAACTTTTTAAAGGGATACTGAATTCAGAGACTTTTCAGATATGAAAAACCTCTGAAGAACTCCCATACTATTGGAAGTCAACTCTCGCCTTAATTTTTGCTCACTTTGGCTTTCATGTGATTTTATCTTGGGGGACTGTACATTTGGAGCTTGGTATCATTGTCCCAGCAGACCTGAGGGCAGTGGCTTTGTTCCCTCTGTGGACAGCTGGGATGTGCTGGGGGAGCTGCATTTGTGTGCCCAGATGGCACCTGTATCCTGGCCAAAGTTTCTGTTTCAAGTGAGAAAAGATTTAGATGAAGGCGTAATAGCATCATACACACTTGTGATGTGAGAGACAGAAACCCTCAATCAGCTTTTTCCCATTCCTCACCCCACTGTGAAATTGCTCTTTCACGTGGAACTGGAAAAATCCAAACCTTGTGTTTCTTGCAGTGTCCATTCCATGGGGATAAGCTTTCTTCCTTTGCTACATAATCTCATTTTTTGCCCTCAAATCCTGAATTCCTGACCTGTTTACTGGTGCTGACCTATTTACTGGTCTGCTGAAAGCAGGGGCTGCCCGTGCAGTGATCTATGTGCCACCTTGCAGTCATGCCTTTATAACTCTGGCAGTACACACCCAGATTTGGATGTGACCAGCTTTTTTCTAGCACAGATTAATAAAAATGTGTTTTGAGTCTGTCTGACAGAGTTCTATGGCTGGGAAAAAAAAAGAAAATGGTGAAGGTTGAGAAGCAGCTGGCAGGAATTGTTCTAAAATCTGTGTTTCATAGCAAGCTCATCATCAGCACAGGCGATGTAATGGGCATGATTAAATAGTTTAGTCATAGGTAAAAGCAATGGGAACAGTGATCCTTTATGTTATATCCAATTACATCATTCCTCCCAATGAGATTCGGTGCAATTCCCAATATTTTCCTTTAGGAAATACAGAGCATAAATAAAACATTCTGCTGTGTAGCAAATGGTAACAGCAAATTTTGTTAGAAGATGTAAGAGAGAATGTTTTTTGTAAAAAAATTTGGAGAGAATGTTGTGCTGTTCGTTTGTATTTATTCTTTCTCCAGGACAACTGGACTTTCCCAGGATGTTTTTCCCTCCCCAACTCTTTCTGTGCCTCATCCATTAATTCTCTAAATCTCATTTAAAAGAAAACTTCATTCATTACAACTTCATCACCTTTAATTTCTAAAAGGTCTATCTAATTATACCCTTAAATACCTTGGGGAGAGGCATCACAGACATTCTTGAGGCTACCTGGGAACAGTTCTGGGTGTGTCTTCCACGTCTGGGTGGCATCCAGAGGACTGCTTTTACAGATGAATTGATGACAGGTTTTTGCCTGGCCACAGCAGGGATGGTGCAGTTCTGCCTGGGAAATCCCAAAATTCCGAGTGAACGTGCCTGGCATTGTATTTCCTACCTTCAGACCCAGCAGGGACAGGTTTTCTCAAGGGCAAGGGGAGCACTTTTCTGTATGTTTTCAATTCTATTCATCCAAATTTATGAAAGACATGAAAGAATATGCCAGGATTTTTTGTTACCTTAGGAAGTTGATCTGTTGGATGCCACCTGATGACATTCCATTAAGCAGTGAGCTTTTAGACATGGTTTCCCTAAGCCAGACAGAAGACATCAGAAGGAGTCCATTAGACTGACTCTGATTCCATTGCCTGACACTGTCTTCAGGTCAAACTTCTACTCTTTTAAACCAAATTTATTCCAAATACTATTAGAATTATTTGCCCTATGGAAAGTTTATCCCAACATAAGGCTTAAAGGCTTTGAAAGAAATCCTTTTCTTCAGTGTAGGAAAAATGTGGTGTTTACTGCAGACTGCAAAACTCAGCAGATCCCTTTTTCTGAGCTAGAGGTGTGTGTAAATCACAGGGTTGGGATAGGATGGCAGGGAGGGGGTTATGGTTTTGTGGATCTGTATAGAAAAGTCTGATTTTTTCCCCATTGTCTACTCATCCCAGCTGGTTTGTGTCACCTCCAGTGGTTTGCAAGGATTATTTATTTCTACTGCTTGTAAACCTTCTTCCTTCATGCAGATCTTTTCTCAAAATGACCTTTCCTTTATATACAGATTACTCAGCCCAGCATCCTCTCAGGCCTGGGATGCACTGTGACTGCCCCCAGTTATCATTTCCCAGATCTCATGTGTCTTGGTTTCCTTTCCTGGGGGGAGCCTTACAATAAAAATTCATTATCTGGAGTAGGCGTGTTACAAATGTGTTTTAAGAAGTGACCAAATGAACAGTGAAACCCAGTGCTGCCTGGTGCTCAATACTGCTCTTCCCAGATACCACAGGATCCTAGAGTGGTTTTTGTGCTGCAGCTGCCTGGGCCAAAGTCTCTCTCCAATCCTGCTTTCCCAGAGAGACAATCTGGGCTGTCCCAGCAGCCCCAGTCCCAGGTAAGCAGCTGTACCATTCCCTACCCTCAGACATAACTCAGTAAATGGCACACATTAATAACATTCCTAGGGAATGCCTGGGCTTGCAGGTTCTGACTCAACACAGCAACTCCTCTCTCACCAGCTGCCTGGGAGTAGTTGGTATTTACAGACCTACAGGGCAAAACCAAAGAGATTGATGCACTCCTGTCAGCCTTGCCCTGGCTGAAGATGGGCTGCAAATGCTACTGAGGCAACAGTGAAGCAATCTGAAGATAATATGTCTAGTGATAAATTAATTGCAATTTAAACTTTGTTGGTTTTCCTTTACAAATCCCAAAGAAAGCAAGAGGCACTATATATAACACAGATGGTATATTGTCAGGCAAGGAAACAAGAAAGCTTGGAAGGATTCAAATCTGAGTGAAGGAAAACCTCTGTCATGGAGCAGAGGTGAGAGATGGATACTGAGAGAAACATTAAGAAGTGATGATTTTTTCATTGCCTTATGTCTGTATTGTCTCTGGGGACACGAGCTTTTCCCCAGGGGTTTTGTGGAAACCATGCAGAGTTTTGGTTATTTGGGGAAGAGTTTTCAATAGATGAATGCACTTTCACCCTCACTCCTAATTTATCACCTAGTCTGCACATTATCTGAGTGCTCTGTTGCTGTAGTGTCTTGGAGTCCAGTCTGACTTCTTCTAAAATCTGCCCAAAGTACCGAAACAACACTGCCCACATGTCAGTGCCTGTGTGTGTGGAGAGCCTGTGTGATCCTCCCTGTGATCATCTCCTGGCTGAGGAAGAGGACAGGCTTGTCACAGCAGGCTCCTCGTGTGCCTCTGCACGTGGCCCAGTGAGGAGCTCAAAGCCATGAATTGTGCTGAGCCTGGGAGCCAGCAGAAGCTCAGATAAATGTAATTAAGGCCCTCTTCATGGGGCAGGTTGGCCCTCCCTATAGCCTCACAGCAGAGGTCAGTGTTGCAGGGATGCTGGATATCCCATTGTTTCTGTTCTCCATTAAGAACCTGATTTGTGGGGCACCTCATGAAGAATAACCCTTCATTTCCCACTAGGAATTGTCTTGCTTCCAGAGCTGTGGGTACTGACCATGTCTCCTCTCCATGGCAGCCTCCCTGCTGCTCAGGAGGTGCTTTCTGCCCAGGACACCCAGAGGGAATCCCCACCTGGACTCTACAGGCAGCAGGTTCCCTCAGCACAAAAGCAGACCTTCAGGAAACTCTGGAGTACTGAACACATTTTAACTCTGGGATGGTGGTGTTCCACCCTGCAGCTCCCCAGTGCTGTCAGTAAACTGCTTTTCTAAATGCTAATGCAGCTCCATGTTTATGCTTTGATCACACTGGTGCTGCCCAGATGGCCCTGGGTCATGGAGGTAGAAATGTGCTAATCCAGAACTCTGCTCCTCAGCTAATGAATGAATACCTTCACAAAGAAAAATACTTGGCAATCTGATATTGTTGGCAACACTTTTCCACACTCCTGTAATTAGACAGGTCCTAACTGAACTATGTGTAGGAGTCTGGCTAGGTCTGGAAATAACAGGTTTATTCTCTAGGTGCCCTTCTGCTGCTCTGCTCTGCTCTCAGTGGGCACTGAGTATTTTTGTTGCCTACAGTGATAATTCATTCTTACTGTGTGCCCAGATTTCATCCACAGTGACCTTCCTCCTGCTCAGTATTTCCCCCACAATCACCATTGGTAGTGAGCTGACTTCAGAGTAACTTTCTAGAGAAGCTGTAGAAGTTTGTATCAGCTCAGAGTTGTTTAATAGGACATCTCACTGCAAATATTTGGTATTTGGGCGGGATACAAAGATCACAGAATCATGGAATATCCTGAGTTGGAAGGGACCCACAGGGATCATCCAGTCCAACTCTTGGCCCTGCACAGACACCCCAACAATCCCACCCTGTGCCTGAGAGCATTGTCCCAATGCTCCTGGAGCTCTGGCAGCCTTGGGGCTGTGACCACTGCTCTGGGGAGCCTGCTCTGAAGTACAGGACACATTTTACAGTGCTGGAGGTTGGTTCAGAACCAGGGTATGAAATTGGTATCCCCAGATAAGAAGCAGAAAACAGGAGGCCACATAAGGGGTAAAAATGCTCCTGCAGTGAGGCTTTGCCCTTTGTGAGTAAAGAGGACAAATCCATTCCAGAGAACTGCTGGTGCATTTGATAAAATCCTCATTGGCTCATTTTTTATTCCTGACCTCCACAAGCAGTCGGAACATTGAATGTTGCAGCCTCCCAGAAGCTGGAACTCCACAAGTTCTGTGGCTGGCATTTTCCTCATGATGGTTCAGCTTCTGGTGCAGAGTTGGATTTGAACAGCAGCCCAGGTTTTATGAGGGTGTGTTGTGTTAAAGGCTGTGGAGTTGCACTGTGCACCTGATGGTGAGGCAGGAACAGGCATTGGATGCTATCAGGAACAGCAGAGTTGGCTGGAGAAACACATCCAGCCTTGCAAGTGCTGAGTTTAGCTCTGGAAACCATAAAATGTCACTGCTTCCCTGTGGAAACAAAACTGCACCCAGTGACCAGCTCATCCAGTCCCAGGGTGACAAAATCCTAAACCACTGGTTTCTTAAATTCCTTTAGGAATTTCTTTACAAATCTTGATGCCTTCCCTCTCAGCCTGCCCCTGAGAGGATGGGGAGGGCTGCTGCCCTTCTGCAAATAAATTATTGGAGGCACAGAGGAGCTGAACTGCCTCTTGTCAGACAGAAAGTCCGCTCCAGAGTATGGAGACTTGGCTTTGATTTGCAAACCTCAGCCCTCTGCACTAAGCAGGGCACAATATTTCCTTGTTCTTCTGCCACTGAGGGTTTGGCTAAGAGCCCTTTTTAATAAATGGGGGCAAAAAGAGAAAAGAGAATGAACACTTTGGCTTATCAAGTGTTGTTTGCTGAAACTGAGCACTGGATTGTGACTCCCAGATCAGAGGTTGGCTCTGTTGTGTGTTTGTATGTTGTCTAAAACAGTGGATAATTAGTCCCAGTTGGGATACTTTGGATGTACAAATTATGCAAATGTATTTACTACAAATAATAAAAACAGTTAAAAAAAATGGGCACACTCTCTCCTGCTGTCAAAAATGGTTTTTCATTTGAGCCTCAGCATTTTCAGTTAAAATTCAAATCATTCCATAGAGCAGCCTCTGCCTTCAGGTTCTCTAATCATCTCCTCTGGGAAAGCAATAAAACACATTTTCCCAATTATTTCCATTATAGTTTTTCTAGATAAAAGAGGGCTTATTTCCAATTTTTATCTATCAGTTGTTGCTTGATCTTTTCAAAACCCACTCTCATTCTGCTCAGGGCTGGTGTGTAATCAGTTGTGAACACAAATGCTGCTCATGGGTGCCTAGGCCAGTTAAAAATGAGTAGTCAAGAAGAGACTGAGATGTTAAAAAATGCTTGGCTTGGTCTTTGCTGCCAGTGACCTGATAATGGGACCGGGTTTAGGCCAGTGACATGTAATTTTTGAAAACCCTTGTCCAAAGCCCCTCTTGAGCTCTCTTGGAGCACCTTTAGGCACTGGAAGGGGCTCTGAGGTCTCCCTGGATCCTTTTCCAGGTGAACACTCCCTGTCTTTGTATCAGAGATGCTTCATCCCTCAGAGTATCTTCATAGCCTCCTCTGTCTCTTTTACCAGATTGTTGTAAATAAAGAAGAGAATTAACACAGCATGAAACTAATTTCCTTAAGATTCCTAGGAAACATGCAGCCAGCTAAAAAGCAAGTGAGACTTCTTTTCTCTTTCTTTTTTCCTAGTTTTTTCCTGGGCAAAGCTGACCCAGAGTTGGAGCTGTATGTCTTTAGTTTCACTAGAAAAGAAAAGTCACAGATAACAACCAGGAGACTCAACAAATAACATTTTATCAGGAAGAATGTTTTTATTATTACAGGACATTGTGCCTCACACAGTGTGGTTTATTTAGTGAAAATGGATGATTACTGATACTCCAGTGTCCTCAGTAACACTGGTGTGGCTTCACAAGACTCTTCCCTTAACTGAATGCATGATGGTCATTCCCATGAAAGCTTTAGTGAATGAGTATCTTATTAGGAACAGTTGAAGAAAATCTACAGTAAATTGATAGCAAATTTCTAATGGAAAATACTCCCACTGGGAGCTGTCACACTAAGAAGTGAATGAAAAAGTAATATTAAGTAAAAAACAGCAACAAAGGACAGCTTGATTTTGAAAAGCTACTGAAGAATCAGTCAGAGAAATTTCTTTAATAAGTTTCAGTCAGTTCCCAGACCATCAAAGAACAACATGATGCCTTTCACACTGCAGTCTTCTCACAAATTTATTTATAATTTCCCATCTCCTTTTTCTCCAGAGCCCCATATTTCCCCATTTTTTCAGGAGCACTGACAGCAGCCTCTTCTGAACTTCTAACATCAAAATGACACAGATACAAATCAGACACATCAATCTCATGACCCTTCATGTCAGGGAGCAGAAATGCTGGATAGCTCTGCTTTAAAAGCAGCAGAGCTGCTGCTGACCTGCACAGTCCTTGAGATCCTGGTATCTCTTACTTGAGGGGAGATGGAGCTCTCCTAACACATCCCAGGAGAGGAGAGGAGTTTGGTCCTGCCCTATCCACAGAAACCAGTGATGGCTTCACCTGTCACCCACTCTCCTTGGGAGCTTCCCAGGAAAACCTGGACTTCCAGGCTGGACAGGGCTTGGAGCAACCTGGTCTAGTGAAGGTGTCCCTGCCCATGGCAGAGGGTGGAAATGAGCTTTAAAATCCCTTTGAACCGAGACTATTTTATGACTTTCTGAACTTGCCCCACCAAGAATCACTGCCAGACCAGGGGGCTTTGTCCTTGCTGCTTTGAGCTGCTTGTTCTGGGCTGTGATTGGCACAGTTTAACTGCTGTGGAAAGCAGACTCTCAGCCCCAGTCCCTCGTGTACAGAGCTCATAAGGAGGCTGTTGTTGTCACCTAAACAGAAGCACTAAAGTCACTTTGGAAGCCAGTGCTGCTTTCTCCACACATGGCACGACGATGTTGTGTTCAATCTAAAAGACTTCTACTACCCTACAGGGAGAGGAGTAATAAGAAACACAGCAAAAGTCAATTCTTTTAGGGAAGACACGTGTTAGGATTTGTGTCTGCTCCCTGACAGCCTCCCTTGACATGAATGCAAAGAGCCTGCCAGGCGTGGTGCTGAATGAGGGGATGCCTTAGAGACTGAAGACTGCAATGTACCAAAATAAAGACATAACAATTCCACAGTACACACACCACAAAGCTCTCTAAGGGTAATTACACAGCAGTCTGTAGGAATCCGTAAATATCCTGATGTCACATGTTACTTGTTAGTGAAATCTACAAAGTTCAGAATAATTAAAGGATAAATTACATGATATCTGTGCCCAGTGACTCAATAAAATCACTTTCACAGCTGTTTTACATAGCATTCACCTTATTTACAAAGAAATTGTTATGCTGAAACAGCTGGGAAACTGCTTTTAATGGTGCCTGACTTTACATCTATTCATAACTGAGACACTAATAGAAATCCTGCTTATCCAAAATTCCCTGTGTGTTCAGCAAGCCACAGAGGAGAACATTTTGGGAATGGTGTCTCAGGGCTCTGTCAGTGAAAGAACTCAGTGCTTTAAGTTCCATGGCTCTTTCTAGTTCTCCTTGATATTTCCCCATAGGAAAAAGGTCTTTTAGGTCAGAGAACATTCTCCATTATTTAAAGAGGAGCCACTTTCCTGAGACCTAACTCCAAACCTGAAGCACCACTCAAAATGCCACTGCTGTGAGTCATGAAAATCCTGTCCTTTAATAAGAAACACTGAGAAAAGAAGGTAGAGTTGTCAAGAGGAGCCTTCACACGACCAGAAGTTTAGAAGTGGAATAAGTTTACACTTCGGTTTTGTCTGTTCTGCAGAGGTTTTCATGCAGGAAGACTGAGGGATGCTGAATTTCCCAATCCCTTAAAATGAGGCATCTTCCAGGCTCACTGTGGTGTCTCCTTTGGAGGAGAGATTTGGCAAGAAGAGCAGGGGGAAAGCAAGGCTGACAGGACATTTTTAAGGAACTTCAAAGCCTCCAAAGTGATTTCTTAGATGTTGCATGGAATATAAATTAATCCATTTTAACCGAGATCACAAAAAGAGCCATTTAAAAATCCCTCAGAATACTGGGGTGAGGAATCCAGCCATGCAGGAAACATTGTGATGCTCAGAGCACTCCTGATGTTGTGTCTGCATATTCATCAGGGGGCAGTTTGCCTGATCAGCAGTGATCAATAACCCATTACCTTTGGAAAGGGAGCAGGGGACACAGAGCAGCCTTTGAGGTGGTGCAGGAACGTGATTTCTGTCTAAAAACACCCCAAATCCTGTTTGCTGGTTCTCACAGCAGTGATCACCCTGGGTCTGAGGTGTTGGTGACACACAGGAGCTGTAAGAGCTTCATTCTTCCAAATCCCCCCTGCTGCTGGGGGCGGGAGTTTTATAAACTGATGTTTTAAGAGGGATCGTTATGCTGTGTTTGAGAACAATAAGGCAGCACGCTGAAGGCAATCACAGCAATGTGCTGTGCTGTGCATCTCAGCTCAGGGCTCCAGGTGCCTCGGGAAGAGATTCCAAGCTCATGTGTTATTCATCTGCAAGAACTGCCTTTAAATTATAACAGGTAACAGCAATCAGTGCTCATTCACTGCTGCCATCGCTGCCCTTAAAAAGGACCAGCCCTGTAATTTCACTGCACAAGAATATTCCTGGAATCTCTCCTTCTCAGGCTGCTACAAAAATGCAGTGAATAGTGAAAAAATCAGGCTGGTTATGCACATCCTTTCCCTGGAATTTCCTCAGCACCATGACTGGTTGCAGTGGTGGAATCTGTTGAAAACTTTGTGAGCTGAAGGGCTGCAGTTAGAGAATTGTGAGTCAAAATTATAAAAATATAAACTCCCTTCCATTTGTGATGGATGATGGACACTTCTCTGTTTTTCTTTCAGCTAGGTACATTTTAAAAGCTGGTTTCTGAGGATAAACACAGTTAGATGTGGAAATAATGGAAAATGGATTTAGGCCATGTGCTTTTGTTGCTTAGTTTAATGATTTTGAGGTGCATGTCACTTTGTGAAAGGCTGCACTTCTTTTTGGATTGTATTTTTTTAGCTAAACCCATTGCTTCTGGCACAGATACGAGTGTTACACCAAAAATGTCATGAAAGATTGGGAGGAATCACAGCCAGGGGCTTTGAGACACCTATTAACCCAATATCACACTGAAGAGAAGTCATTTTTTCTCCTTCCTAACTGGAATAAAGAAAATTGAGTACACCACCAGTTGGAGAGGTGATAATGCCAAGTCAGGCAGCCCTGCCTGGTTGGAGTCACTCTGTTGAGGGGTTGGTTTATCTGATTTTAGGTTTGAATATGGATGAGCCACTTTGGTTTGCAGAGCTGTTTTCTTTGTGTGAGGATAAGTGAGATGCTGCTGGGATACAGCATTTCCCCTTTATGCTCTCAAATCTTTCACAGAGACTCAGACATAATCATTGTCCCCCAGTTGTATAAGCAAGTGTCCCTCAGTTCATCAAGCACAGAGAAATATTACCTGTGCCACTGCCATTGTTAAAATGGATTGCCAGAGGAAGGCATAAAATAAGATTTTGACAGCAAGGGAGACAATGAGATGAAAAAGAAAATGTGATTTTCTCTAGAACATGTAGATTATTTTCTAAATCCTACAGAGTGACTATTTCTGGGGAATACAAATCAGGCAGCACAAAGGAAGAAAAATAAATTAGCTGCACAGCCAGGTAAATCTGGTTAACTGAGTACATCAGCTGAGTACAGGTGCCTCTTGTTTTCTGAGTGCTGTGTTCATCACCTTTCTCCATGCACACCTCCAGTCAGAGGTGAGGGCTGTAACTCAGGGCTTGAGGCTGCTGTCATTTGCACCTGTAGCACCTTCAAAGTCATCCCAGTTTGACTGGGGACTTCACAGTGTTTTCATTTGTTCTTTTATCAGTAATATTGGCTTAAATTAGAGTAAAGAGGCTGCTGCAAGGTGTGCAGCTGGAGAGTGGAATGGGGCCAGTGACATTCTCACCTGACCTCCACCAGCAATCCTGGCCATCAAAGTGCTGTGAACAGACAGTCACCACAACGTGTGCAACTGTTTGGCTTCAGGAGAGTTTTGAGCCAGGATTTACTCTGAAAATCCCTCTCAACTACTGAGACCATGAGCCACAAAGTTAAGGAACCATTTTAAGTGTCAGACACCACTTAAGAAGGTTCTAAGTAAGTAGATTTTCATTCAGTTAAATATTAAATTCTTAGGAATCTAACCAGCTGTGAAAGCCTGTTTTATTTTCAAGTATTTATTTTCACCTTTCCCTCTGCTGATGCTTCATCACAGAAGTTTTGGTGATTCAGAGAGTCCTCAGCTCCTCTGCAGCCTGGTGAAGTGCAGTCTGCTCCCAGGGGCAGCTGTGCAGGCTGAGCAGCTCACACACGGAGTTGGGGGCTGTAATGAGGAGCAGAAGAGGAGTTTCTGTTCCTCCAGACTGGGATATGATAAAACCTTCCCCAAGGTACAGAAGGGAATGCCCTTGAGCCCTGCTGGGACCACCCATGGTCCCAGCTCATCATCTCAGCAAGGCAGGTCACTCACTCACTGCCTGGAGGAGCACATTTTGAGGGCCATTTAGGGCTAAAAGCTTATGACCACTGAATCAGACTGAATCTCTTCAAGGCTCCTAAGAATTAATATTGCAGTTGCAATTCTAAAGCTATGAATTAACTTTCCCTCAGAGTTACAGTGCAAGAGCAGGTAAACCCACCCTCCACTATGTCAGCTTGAACCTGGCCCTCCTGCTTTTTCCTCCAGAAAGCTTTGAAAGAAGCTGTTGGCAGCACTCCTTCAGTGTTTGTGGAGTGCTGCTTGTGGTCTGCCTTATTTTTTGGGTACCTTTTACTCTCTGTCTGAAGGTCTTCACAGAGTAGAGGGTTGGAGGGGACCTTAGAGATCATCTCTGTCCCTTGGGCAGGGACACCTCCTGCTAGACCAGGCTGCTCCAAGCCACATCCAGTCTGGGACTGAACACTTCCAGGGATGGGGAGTCCACCTGCCTTTGAATGCCTTTATTTCTTGTGAATAAACATCCTACAGAGCAGCTACAAGCCAATATACCCCCTGCACAGTCTGTGCAGGATCATTTTTGCTGTGAGGATAACATTGGTGTGGTTCTGTAACTTAATTAAAACTAAACACATTTTCATTTTGCCAAAAGCCTTGATGCCAGTGGCACTGGGGGAAAAGGAGGTCATGGCCTCACTCATTTGTTGGTGGAAAGCTCCTATCCTGCACTGCCAGGTGACACATTTCCTGTCCTTTTGGCTTCATGGTTTGGAGTCCTTTTAGGGTGCCAGCTGACATGATGATAGAGGTTCAGCTTGTTTCCTACATGTCCCCAGAATAAATGTCCAAGAAAATGGAATTTAATAGATCAAGGAGAGATTAATGTAGCAGCAAATGGGCAGAGGCAGTGGAATGTCTTAGCAAGCTGCTGTTCTCTCATCTTGACTCTCTCATCAATACTTTCCAATCTACTGTGCTGAGAGGGATATCACTTTTAATGCCCTAAGGTCACTAAAACCTCACATGAAATCTGTAATCCCTGAGCTGACAGCAGAGCAAATGATTTCTCTATTGGTCTTTATAACTGTAATTGCCACTGAACAGAATCTTTATATATTTCTCTCTCTAAATTATGTGACTGATGACACGGATGGTCCCTGTACAAAGATAAACCTGATGGTTTCTGATGGTGTGAAGCTGATGAACAGTGCTATCTGTTGGCTTTTATGTCTTTCAAAAAACAATTTCTTGCCAGATGGTCTTCTGAGATTGTACAATCTTCTCCTCTATAGTTGAGGTAACATTGACATTGTAGCATAAACCTTAATTTCCTACGTATTGTAACCCATAACCACATAATGTAAAAAAAAGATCAACCTAAAAAGAAATCCCTAAAAAAGAATTTTCCCTCTTGTAGAATAAAACAGAAAAGATTGCAGAGGAGTTGTGCAAGATTTTACAGCTACTGATTTGTGGAGTATACATGGCTTAGGACTTAATTAACAAGATACTGAGATTTCTATTAATTTATCTCCTCAGCTCACATGTGCTCTGGCTCAGTCCTGTCTGCTGAAGAACTGTGGTGTCTGACAGCTGCTTATTCAGTTCTTTCAGGTCATGGAGACTCCAGGGATGGGGCAGCCACCTGTGCCAGGGCCTCATCATCCTCACAGGGAAAATCCCAATTTCTGATCTAAATCTCTCCTCCTTTGCTTTCAGAGCATTCCCCCTTGTCCTGTCACTATCTGCCCATCTTTCCTCTGTTCACTGCATATTTTGGCTTGGCAGTGCTCCTGGTGTCACAAGTGCAGCCACTTTTTAGCTGCTTTTTTAGAAGACGAAGAGAAATGTTCATTTTAATCAGGAGCAAGTGGGAAATGGCTTTTCCTGGGTGCCCTCTACAGTGCTGAGCTCAGCAGCAGCAGGACAGCTTTGCTTTACAGGTAAAAACTGCCAGCCTTTGAACTGCTTCTCAGGTAGCAGAACTTTAATGTTGTCCAGCCTTTTTTTTCCCTTTTTTTTTCTCTTCCCAGCACTATCTTCACATATTTCTCAAACAGATGTGAGAGCAATGGGCTGGATTCTGGGCTGATGGAGCTGTTACATTTGACTCAATAAAGGTATATTGATTTATAGCTGCTGAGAATCTGGATTTACACAAAATTTATTAACAACTAAACCCCACCAAAATTGCTGAGTCTGATCCTACTGATCCTTGGTTGCTTCAGTGAAACAAAGTAGTTTTATTGTCAATAGCTTTATGCATCTCTCCTGTCTAAGATGTGTTCTGCACTTTTATGAAAAACTCAGTATTTAAATTATTTTCCATTGGGGACCAGCCTGTTGTACCCTCTGCTAATTAGAACAAACCAAATTAATAAAATTCCTACAAAACAACACTCCAAATGTTTTAGATAAAAAGTGATTTGGAGTGGAAGGCACATAATTTTCCAAAGGAGACAACCACCAGTACAGAGCAGCACTGAGCTAACAGAAAATATGGTTGTTTTTAGAGCAAATACCATCTGTCATAAAGCCATGGGAAAACTCTCAGCAATATCATAAATGTGACCGTGGGTGAACTTGGAGAATTTCTCCAGAACCTTCCCAACATGAGGAGAAAAAACCATTCCAGGGAAGTCTCTCATCTTGAACCCATGTGGAGACTATGCAAGGAAATATTAATTTCTGGAAAAATGTTCAAAGCAGTTGAAAAGCAAGAAAGGAAAACAGCATATGGGGATGAAGCAGCTCCATGGATTTAAACACCAAACAGGAACAGAGGTAGCTCCACAGTCAACAGCACGACTGACACAGCAACCAGCCAGGAAGCCAGATGCTGTGGCTGTAGAAAATATCTTCCACCACTTGGCATTTGACTCCTGGCTGCCAAGGACAATGGAAAAAATTCACATGTGGGAAGTTACACCCCAGGATCCAGAAGGCAATTGCATATGAGCAGAGCTGGGTTTAAAAAAGTCACGGCTGCTCCTTTCTTTTTTCATTTTTTTCTTTTTTTTTTGGGGGG
>VZRX01006126.1:115948-144309 GCA_013398075.1 Notiomystis cincta
TGTTGTGTTCTTGTTTTTTTTTGTGGGGGGGGGGGGAAGGAAGAAGGCAGGAGCTTTTGTTTAAGGAAAATGATTGTTTGTTCTTGTCATTCCTAGCCAGGGTGATGTGTTTGGGTGCTTGGGTGGCAACTCCAGTGCAAGACCATGACCACCCATGGGTGATGGCATCAGAGGTGCAGGGAGCAAAAATCAGCTGAAGGCAATTGTTGGGAGTTTTTTTGGGGAATTAAAGTATTTCCTGGAAGAGTCCCACCTTCCTGTCCTGTGTGCAGGCAGACACCCAAAGCTTGCTTTTACAGGGGGAGGCTGGAGGTGTCAGAGCCATTGAAAGTTCAGCAGGGTTCAGGCAGAGGATTGGGCTTCAACCTGTGTGAACTGAGTCTGTCTTCAGAGAGATTCACATGTGTACTCGAACTGCCACAAGAAGGTCAGGCAAGAGCCCCTTATTTTGTGACATAAGACTATAATATGTGCTTTTTAAAAAGAGTTAATTCCCAAAGAAAGAGTAGTCTGAGGTTTGGAAGACTCTACTTTCCAAAGAAGGAGGAGAGATCTTTTTAAGCTCTCACATCTGCCTGCCTTTTTTTTTTTTTTTTAATGAAAAAAGAAGCCAACCCAAAACTTTGATGACTTTTCCTGCCCAAAAGAAAAACTCATTTGAAGGAAAAGATGCTGATTTGCAGTGATTCTGCAGATCAGAGGCTGCACAGCTGAGCCCAGTGGGAGTCACATCGTTTGTCTGTCTGTCCAGCAGCACCACCTGAGCTTGGGCAGCACCACTCCAGCGAGTTCCTGGAGAAGGAGTGAGAGACAACTCACCTAAAATAAACCCATCCTGTTCTCTCATTGTCTGGGTTTGAAGGCTTCCCCACTTAAACCCCAGCTTTGCAGGAGGATGCTTATTCCCGTGATCCAGTGAAGGATTTTGCTGTCATAAAGTATAAAAGCTTAGCTTCTCATTCTTTTTGTAATCACACTTGGGTCACATGGGTTTAATTACTGGTCTGCATTAATGGAGCATGGCTAAATCTGTTCTTTGAGTCACCAAAGAACAAGAAGCTTGGCAAGGAGAATTTCTACTGGCAAGTCCCCTGTTCCTACTGGGAAAAATGGATGTGTCCTTCAGACCAGTTTAAACGAAGTCTTTATCTGAATCTGCAGAGGGATTCATATTTGTACTCGATCTGCCATGAGGAGGTCAAGCTTGAATCCCTTCTTTTCTGAGATAAGACACTCTTGCAAAGCCCCTGCTGTGGGCTGGGAATGAATCCAGTGTGGATTGCCTACTGTGTCCAGCTCTGGCTCTCTACAGACTACAAAGGGATCACACACTCCCCTCCCAGGAACAAATAGGAACCAAAGGCAGTAAAGAGAAAATGTGTCCAACATAATCAAAAAAACTCTGAATGCTCCCAGTCTGAGGCCTCGTCCCGGGGTGACTCTCAGCCAGGTTTTGGTGATCAAAGCAAACTGGGGTTTTTGTGGCTGCAGGAGAGATGGATCCATGGATTTTCCTTGTGGGAGAAGGGAGATGGGAAGAGATAGGAAATGCTTTGGGACCACGGTGTCCCTGGTAGCTGGAGTCCTCTGAGCCCAGGGAAGAGGGTTTTAAAGGGACTCCTGAGTTCATTTCAGCTGTAAAACTCACCAGCATTTTCTGGAAACCCAGAATTATGAAGACACTCATAGGTTGGGAAAAGGAAGAAAGGAGGGACAGGTCTCTCATGGATATTTTTCCACTGTTGATCTGTGTCCACAAAAATGGCCGGAAACCAGCTGGGGATTTAAACTGGAGGTGTTTGGCATCTTGTTTGCACTGGATGTTTCCTGCCTTTTGCTGTGCTTTCCCACCCTGAATGAAAGGGTTTTTGGCACAGACAAACTAAAACACATAGTAAAAAATTAGCATTAGTATGTGGCCTTTTAGTCTTCCTCCTTTTTTTTCCCATATAAGGAGAAAAATGCATTTAAGAAAATATAACTCTCTCTCACTCATTTTATGAAATATTTACCTGGATTAACAGAATTGCTGCTAGAAATGGAACTTGTATTCTGTGGCTCTCTGTGGGCTCTGGTGTCAGTGCCTGTAATCCCTCTGGACCCATTCACCAGTCAGCCCATGGCCTGTCCTGGCAGTTTCCAGAGCAGTGGTTTCATTAGCTGCACTAATCAGTCTTTCACCTAATTTGTTGCAGGTTTGTGCTGCAGAGGGAGGCTCCTGTGAGGAGCACTGAGGCACTGGGCAGGTCTGTGAGCCCAGGGCTCTGTGGCTTCTCCCCTGGGTCCATCCTGTGTCTCCACCTGGGAGGTGCCTCCAGCACAGGCTCTGGACTCTGCTCATCCCCTCTGCCACTCCCTGCCAGGAAAAAGAGCTACAGAGCTGATACCCAGCAAGGGGAGCAGCAGTGCCACCACCACCACAGCTCTGAAGTGCTTCTTCCCCACCCTCCAGCACTGAACACAGATTTATCTGAGGTCCAAAGCACCAACTGATGATTTTGCACAAAGCTTCCTTTTTTTCCCTTAAGAATAAAGTAATTTTCTGTAAATTGCTAGTCATTGGAGACTTCTGTGATCATTTCATCACTACCTGACACAGCTACTCAGACACCTTCCTTGTGACCTGGTGCCCAGACAAGCTGAAAGACCCAGTGCAATTAAAGCTCAAAGTTTACAGTGATAGGCCCATTAAAAATTCAGTTTGCTCCTCACAATCCCAGCCAAGCAGCAGCTTGACCTGTGTGTAGCCTGTTTTGTGAGCAGGTTTTCCAAGGAGGGGAAGGTGTCCTGTAGAAGTGGCAAGGCAAGCAGGATGTGTGTTTCCAGTGCTGTTCTGGAAACCCATCCTGCCAGTGGCACTGGGATGTCTGTGTGTATTTCTCTCCATGGGTAGGGGTGGGAAATGGGATCTGAAGGATCAGGAGGACTCCACATTTGTCCCTGGATCCTTCCCTGTGTGGAATTGCAGTGGGAGAGTTGCAGGGCTCCACAGCAGTGAAGGAGAAGGGGGTGATGTCCTTGGGAGTTCCACATGGATCTGCTCAGCCATAAGCTGGTAAAACCCAACAAATAATTCCAGAAGGGAGAGTAGAAAAGCCAAACCTCATGGGAGCAGAATCACAAGTCAGCTGGACCTGAAGTTTAGTGTCAGCAGCAGCCTGACAAGTGTCACTGCCCCGTTGCTGTGCAGCTGTTTCCTGGCTCCCTCGTGAGCTGTCACCAGCAGGCACAGGAGCCACGAGCCAGCTGCAGACCCTGCCTGGGCTTGCATTTCCTTCTTTTCTCACAGACTGGAAGGCACAGAGTGTTTCTGCTCCCTAATGCAGTACCTGTCAGTGACTTCACTCGGTACATCAAGGAAGAAAAATGGTGTTTATAGTCCCTCAGGACAGGAAAGGGGGGGTTTCAATCGTTTTGCTTCTTTTAACTCCTCTGATTTCTTCAGCACAGATGAAAGAAAACAAGGCATCAAATATTAATAAGAGAAACATTTTGAATTGTGCTTCCACTCCAAGTGCTCCTGAAATTATGTGACACTTCTCTCTCTACCATCAGTCCTGTTGCTTCCAGAACAGCCCTAACCCATACAAAGCACGTGGGAATTGTTCTGACAGGAGGAGTCCCACTGAAACAGGAACATCCTTTTTATTAGGATGCCAGGAAGTGTGTAAATAGCAGACAGCACTGCCTGTGTTGGAGGAATGTGTATGGTAACAGAGAAATTAGGTATTCCCAAACAGATATCAAAATTTCTTCACAAAAAGAGTTGTCCAGTCCTGGCACAGTGGTGGAGTCCCCATCCCTGGAGGGTTTAAAAGCTGTGTGGAGGTGGCCCTTGGGGACAGGGGTTTGGTGGCCTTGGCAGTGCTGGGGAATGGTTGGACTCGATGATCTTGGAGATCTTTTCCAAGGTAAATGATTCTGTGATTCTGTGGGAAATGTGACACTGCACTGGGAACTGGACAATCTCCTGGAACATGAAAAATAAGATTTTGGAAGCAGGTCTCTCAGCAATTCAAGGGCATGCCAAAATGAGGGTGGCCATAAGCTCATTTCAGAAAGTCCAGGGTGCTGCTGAGGAGGGGCAGGTGGAGGAGGAAGGAGTGAGAGGGGAGAGGTGGGGTTTGCTGAGGAGGGCAGGAGCTGCTGGACACGAGCTCAGTATTTGTGCCATGGCAGGAGGGGAGAAACCTTCTGCAGGTGCCACCAGGGACCCTCTGCTGATCCTGGGGCTGCCCATGTGATCTGCAAATGCAGCAGTGCTCCTGATGGAAAACATTCAGCCAGTTCCTCATTCAAGAAGGAAACCTTTAAGTCTGGGGCTGTGAGCTCCTGGTAGCAATGGGTGTGTGCAGTGTGTGACAAGTGATGCTTTAAGGGCCACTTCTGAGATTTATGGTGTGTACTGAACTCATTTCATCACCCCACAGTTCATGTGGTTTTCTGCTGCATTCAGCTCAAAGCTGTGCTTGGTTACTGATGAAGGATGCAGGCTGTGAGCTGGGAGAGATGTAAGGAAACACAAAAAAACTGCACTGAAAGGGGCAGAGCACTTTGTGAGGTATCACAGGAAATCAGTAATTTTACAGCAGCACGGTTGGAACCCTTGGGGAGGAACTTGGAAACCCTCATAAAAAGGGAAGAGTGAAAAAGAAGAGGAAATAAAAGAAGGGAAGAGCCCCTGAGCTGTGCAGGAAGCCCATCTTCCAGTGCCTGTGGGCAGCCTCTGATAAATCACCTGCATTTCCTGCACAGGCCCTGGCAGCTGTGCAAGGGACAGAAATAAGTTGTTCTCCAGCAGCGTCCTCTGGAAGGAGTTAGTCATTTCCACCTGAAAGCACAGGAATAAAATGGGAAAACAAATGAGAAGGAGGTGGTGGGGACAGAGCCTGTGGGACTGTGGTCTCTTCATGCAGAAAGGACGTGCAGATCCCCCTTCCTGCAGGTCCTGGAGCATCCCAGTGTTCCCTGCAAGCAGCTCCAAGTGCTGATGAACTTCCTCAGCTCCCACAGGACAGACAGACAGACAGGAACAGCAGTTTCTGGCTGACATTCCCTGGTGCTCCCTTCCCTCTGTGCACGATAACCTGTGTGTTGGAGCACACAGCTGGCAAGGAGCCGTGGATCAGAGCTCTCCTGTGCCTGATTACCCCATGGACACAGAGCCCTCCAGCTCCAAGCCTCAGCTGCAGCCCAGTTTCCCTCAGCTCACCGTGGTGCTGAGCTCCTCAAAGCCAGGAAAATGGATGGTTTATCATCAGACAGCTCTCTGTTCCCTGTCATCATCAGCTGGAAATGAATTTTTCTGACAACATAGGAACCCAGTCCCCCACCCTTCTGGGTATCCATTTGCTAAAGTGAAAGAAAAATAACATTTTATCCTGGAATGGGGCTTTTTTGCTGTAGAGAGCACTTGGAATTAATTCATGGGGAAAGGCAAACAATGGCCTTGTCACTGATGGGTATGGGAGCTCCTGTTGCTGGACTTCAGGTGTGGAATATGCACCAGACTTGTGGTCAATGTGTAGAAACTCCCCCACAGTGCTGAATTTGAAGTGCAGGAATACAAGGTCCTCTACCAAACCTGGAGATCTTTTCAGCATCTACTTGTTTTTAACATTTACCATAAACAAAGTCTTCTGTTCTACCTTCCCAGCAGACAGGGCAGGTAGTTTGGGGCAAGGCAGAGATAAAAACACTGTTGTCAGATATATTTTGGATCATGCATGAAAGATTTCCTGTTCAAAAGATGTTTTGTAAAATCAAGGCTTAGTTCAGGCTGCCTGGTTAAGAGGTGAGATTTTAAAATCAGAAGTAGGAGGTACAGTGACAAACCCCAAACACTTCTGCCACTGATGGCAGTGAAAGTAATTCACTTTATTAAAGGGGTCATGGAGAGCATTGAGGGTCCAGGGGCTTTGCACAGATACTGGAATGGAAACTGTTGCAGGAAGATCCTGCTAATAATTTCAGGTGTAGGAAGCAAAAAACCTCAGCAATTAGAGAATCTAATTAATGAGCATCTTTACATAATTAAATTAATGCCCTGATTGTGGTAAAATGTCACATTAACATTTCATTGACGTCCCTGTTTACTAATAGGACAAGTGTTGAGTGGTGACGCACGGTGACGTTCTCAGGACACTTTTAGGGAGAAGTGGTGCAGGAATTTGCTTTTCCATCATCCCCTCTGTGGGCAGGGCACACAGTGACAGATGTGAATGCCCACATCCTTGTCCTGGGAGCAGTTTTGATTTGCTCTTTGACATTAGCCAAGTCATTACACTCCCAAGCCATTGCAATACCCATTATTTTATTTATTGCAATACCCAGCTTTCTACTGTGCAGCACTGAAGTTTTTATACATTTTTTAGCAGCTGGAAGAAAGGAGAGTATATGGTTAATCAGACTTTTATTTGGTTGCTGCAAAGTGATTGAAATACCTCATTTTCTCTTTTGCTTTCATGTCAAGAATTTTACTGGTGACCAGTCTGGAGGAGAAATATTTTTACCATTTCAGTAATTTTTAAGTAACATGCTCTTGTTGTCTGGAGAGATTGAAACCTGTAGTAAATAAAAACTAAACAAGCATTTCTAAATCTACCTGAAGGGAGCAGGAAAAAGACTCTGAGGTTACAGTAAATGTAATCTCTCCTTTGATATTCATAGATTTCATCACTGGGATCTTTCAGGATTAGATGCAGCACCCAGAACAATTGTAACAGGCTTTGGAAAAAAAAAACCCTTTGGCTTTTGGAGAGCCAATATGACCCAACTTTAACACAACACAGCCCCATCTTTGCACTCATTTTTCTTTGAACAAGTTGAATACTATTGATTTAGAAACTGATGTTTCAGTGTTCAAATATGGAACAGGGTTGCTTGCAATCATCTTTGGGCACCTGTCCTCTCTTTCTGGGCTAGAAAAGCATAAATGTCTTATTTATCATGTAATCCTAGAGCACAGTGCATCACAAATAGGAGGTCCCAGCTGCAGTGGCAGAGGCTAAAGGTGCAGCTGCATCTCTCTGGCCTCCCTTGTGATACAGGACTGAGACAAAATCTGATTTCAGGTCTGTAGGTAAAGGCCAAATTCTGAACAAGAAGGTACATGTCGAATCCAGGAACCTGGCATTAGGTTTAACATGATTTGTTTGATACAGAATTGAATCTGTTACCAATTTTATTTGATTTCCAACATCTGCACCACAGTTTTGAGGGGCAGATAGTGAAGTACTCAGGAAAAAAAAGGAAAATGCTTTATTATGTTGATTTTAATGCACAGATTGACAATTTCTAAGGTCACTTGCTAAATCAGGAACAGATTATTGGAAAGGATCCAGCTCTCATGTGGTTGGGGCTGGTGCATGTGCAGATGGTTCATAAATCTTGTGTGTAAAGTGTGTGACAAGTGCAGAAACTTTAATTTTCCTCATTTTCCTCCTACTTTGGGCTACATTTAAAAGGAAAATGGCACAGGTTGCCCAGACAAGCTGTGGCTGCCCCCATCCCTGGAATTTTCAAAACTGGCCTATGATTTTATTGCTGAACCTATGCAAAAAACATGGGCTTTAAGCAATATGGAATTTTCTAACTGAAGGCTAAAAATGCTGATATAAATGAAATCTGGAAAGGAGTAGCTCTATAACCTGATTCAGGAACTTCTGTACACTGAATTTGGCAGAAATCTTGCTAAGCATGGATCACACACTTCAGTGAGACTCCCACACGCTTCTGACTTGGTGTGACAAAAATTTGGTTGCTTCTGGCTGGTTGGGGACCTGCATGAGGGTAAAATTTCTGTTAATAAGAAGGATCTGGAGGAGGTGAAGAGAGACTGAGTCTGCCCTGATGTGCATTTCCCTCTCCACTTGATGCCTTCAGTGATAACTCCCATCACTTTTCCTTAGGAAACCACTGGGAACCACTGGAAGCACCCACTGTCAGGAAATTCCCCTTGATACTCAGCCTTACCATTTCTCTCTGAAATCCCACCTCATTACTTTCATTTATAATCTCCTGGAACACCAGGAACAGTTCCTTCCCATCCTTTCCATTTTCAGCCACAGCCAGATAATTCACATTCTTCTCAGCATTTACCCAGCCAGGCTGTTCACGATTTTCCTCTAAACTTTCTTCAGAAGCCTCTGCTTCTGCAAGTCCTGTCTCCTTCATCTCCAGCAGGGTTTTGGGTGAGGAAGAAAGTCTGGGGGAGAAGCTGTGCAGTAAAAAGAGAGCACAAACCATGTGTCTTTTGGGGTAAGGAGGGAAAAGCAGAGGGAGGCATCCAGCAAGAAGTGGTCTGTGCTGTTTCATTAATAAAAACTCGTGTTGGAAAGGAACTGTTTGGGTTTGTCCTGCATGTTTGAAGCCCCAGCCACGGGCAGGTTCCCCCACAGAAGAGTTGCTGCAGGAGCTTTGTGTCCTCACTCAGCTCCTGCTTGATGGTGAGGACATTTTTCGGTCCTCTAAGCCCCAGCACGTCCCTTCTCCACTGTGAGATGGCATTTCCTTACTGGCAGCTGGTTTTATCTGCTCCTTGCAAATTGACCTTCCAAGAGCTCATTTAAGGAGCTGCAGTGGAAAACCCGAAGGTTTCAGCCAAATGGTGGTTGGCTTTTGTGACTGAACAAAGGAGTCGGCCAGGTTTTTGTTGTTTGAATGTCCTTGTCGGAGTTCACAACTTGTAAACCCATTTCCCTTCTCCAAACTGATTCTTCCTGCAGGGGCTCACACTCAGAAGCTTTTGTTCGACTGCTGGGGAGTGGGAAGGCTGAGGTACCACGGAGGTACCTAAGTGCCTAATTGCCACCAATTTCAATAGGAGCTGCCCTAAATGTTCCTCGAGGGATGCATATCAAAGACAGACATTTGAAAGGGGATTGCTCTCTATCTGAGTTGATAATCTCCTTAGTTCCTGCCAGCCATTCTTTTCTTGTTTTTTTGTTTTTTTTTTTTTTTCTTTTTCCAAATATTTAATTATTTCGTTTTTTCTTGCTGGCTGGAGAAGCTGTAATGCAGAGGTTGGAAAAAGCCAACTTCAAAACCTTCTGAATCCTAGAAAGGAAGGAGTGTTTGCTGCAGCAATTTCATTCCCCACTGATTTAGGGGGTCCCTGCATATCTAACACAGCCCAGCTTCCTCAGAAGGAATTTGCTCTCGGCCTTTGCTCTCAGCTCATGTTGTCTCAGCCTTCAGAGCACATCAGCTCCATTTTCAAGGTGCCTTGAATTGGTTTCCCCTGTCACAGAGGTCTGAGAACAGCCGTGAATTCCAGTGATCCCCTTGCAGCATTTAGCAGGCAGAGTCACCGCAGCTCGCGTCTCGAATTTCCCGCTGAGGATGCCGCGCTCTCCTCGAGGCCCTGTGTTACAGCTGTGAGGCAGAATCCTGACCCAGAGTTCTTCTGTCTAGGAACAGCAAAGCCACGAGGATCAGAGCACGTTTGGTGTTGGTTAGCACACATCCAGAGGCAGGGCCTGGCAGTGTCAGCCAGGCTGCTCCCCTGGCCCTGCAGCTCCCCCAGGGTTCCCTGAGGCTTGGTTTGCCCTGAGGTGGGAGCCCTTTCCCTCTCCTGCAGCAGGAGGTGTGCTGAGTGAGAGCCCCACTCTCCAGTGCAGATCTGCTTTGGCAAGTCCCTGACATTGGAGGTGTGTGTCTGTCATTGCCTCAGAGGCACAACTTCCATCCTGTTGGTGCATCTCTACCTCAGGTAGCCCAGAGTTCCTCACCACTGAGAAACTGGTGCTGGTTGCTTTGCTAGGAGCTGCTCTGACTTCAAATTCAGGGCTAAAACACCTACTTGGAAGCAAGGGGAATAGTGGGGATATTTTAAAGTATCTGGCTTGCATCCACCTTCTGCTAGGACTGCTGAACAATTAGAAATGGAATTACCTAATCTGACTCAGGCTAGCATATGATTAATTAAGCTGGTGAAGTCAGACAGTCTCCATCCATCTCTAACACAGAATAAATCACATCTACACACAAAAACTACTTCACGTCCCCCTCGCCCTCTCTGAGCCTTGAGTGATGTGAGAGTTAGGGGAATTTTCAAAATAATTTTTCCACTTGTATTTCGGTAAACACTTGACAAAAATAACAATGTTCTGCTTGAAACAGTTTCCCTCTTCTTTCTGTTTCAGTGACTTTTCCAATTTGCTGGAGTGCCTCGTTGTTCCCAATTTGCAGTGTCTACAGATGAAAGCACGGCCAACGAGGTCACCCAGAGAGAATTTTTTATTTATGAATTTATTTTTACAGACCATGTAGAAAAGCCTGAAGCTTCCCCACCTACTGCATCTCCCTGTCCTTAACAATCCTGCTGCTCTCAACTGTTCTTAATCCACCAGAAGGGTTGCTCTGTCCTGTGGTCCTCAGTGATGCTTGGTGGGATTTTCTGCAGCATTTTGTGGCTGTCCTGCTTTGGAAAGGAGCATTTTCTGCACATCCATCAGGGAGAAGGTTCTGCCTTTTGCTGGCCTTTGTGCCAAACTCGATGAGCTCAAGGCAGCCCTGAGAGTTTCATGACTTTGCATATTTTATTGCTGCTGCCAGTGTCATAAAAAGGCTAAAATAGGATCCAGCAAAAAAGAGGGAAATCAGTGGAGGACACATTTGGGAGGTTTGGCAGCTACAGAGGGATGCAGCAAGACTTAAAGCTGGACATGGGCAACCAAAGTGGAGCAAAGAAAAGGAGAAACACGTGTTTTTTGAGCCATGAATTATTTTGTTTACATGAACTTCCTCTGACTGATAAATGCAAGGCCAGGCTGGACAGGGCTTGGAGCAACCTGGTTTAGTGGAAGATGTCCCTGCCCATAACAGGGAACTGGAACAAAGTGAGCTTTAAGGTCCCTTCCAGTCCAAACCATTTTATGATGCTGTGATTGTAAGAACATGTCATGATTTGGGTTTTCAGTCCAAGGAAGAAGAGTTCCTTCCCACCTTGTGTTTTCCAGTAATTATGTGCAATTTCTTAGCTGCCAGCCAAGGAAGGGTGACAGAATCAGCTTCTCGAATAAATATGCTCACCTTGGCCACTGCTGAAATTTAGAACAATATGTGGAACATAAATAAAGGTATTTTCTGAACTAGCCTGACGTTTTCACTGCAAATTCCCAAGGAAGGTGCTGTTTTACCTGGGTTTTGTTGCTGTAATTCAGTCAGGGTTGTTCTGCAGTTGATGAAAATGATTTTTACAAGTTGGTGTTTACTAGACTGGTACAAAAAAACAAAGGAAGGGCAAAAAGAAAAAGCTGCCACCATTTACCAAATCCAAAATATTTTTCCCAGCTGTAGTTCCTAACATTTTTTTGTCAGTGTGCCTGGAATGAAAAAGACGTTTTAAAAATGCACACAAATTTGAAAGAATTTTCCTAAGGAATCCTTGGAAGACTTCCACATACCCTTTATTATTATTATGACTTTTTAAAAAATACTTTTGGTTTGGTGCGATTCTCATGATGTGTTTGAATTCATTGAATATTTTCAGGAGAAGAACAAAACCAAATAGGCTGGGCTTTACTGTCTAAGCCCAACTAAATCCAGAGGGCTGCTTTTGAGATAGTGTGGACTTTTTTGAGTGGGAGTGGGATTACCCAAGTGGGATAAAATATCACTAGTCCCTGGCTAAAATACCTGCTGGAGGATTTTTGCCTTAAGAGAGTCAATTTAGGGAAAGAACAGACCTAAGGATCATATTTTATGGCTGGCTGTGATTTGGCCCAGCCCTGCTGGTGGGAGCCAGCCTGCAAATACCTCTCATGAAGAGGCAATTTTTGCAGAGGATTATGTTCCAGCAGGACTCCTTGTGCTAACAGCTTTCCAAGAGGACTTAAAGTATCATCACCTACCCCTATGAAATATAAATCAAAAATTCAGCCCTTCCCGTGGCGGGGAAACAAGGGAGACTAAAATGCAAAATGATTTCTGAAGCACTGAAGGCACTCTGGAAACGTATCCAGCTTTCAGTTAGGAAAATGCAGGGGTTTTGCAAGAGACAGAGGATGTAAAATCCCCTATTCCCATGGGAAACAGAAATAAAACCCCATTTTAGGGAGTTTTCTGCTGGTCTTTTCGAATTTGTTGAGTTTCTCTGGGAGATGAGAATTCCTGGCAGGGACAAGGCCTTTGATTCTTCACCTCTCTGGAAACTGAGCTGATGTTTTATTTTTCCATGGTGCAGCCTGTTCCTGCTTTGTTGACCTGGATATTCCTCCTTGTTTAGAGAACTTTTGTGTTAGGCTGGAAAAACAAAAACATGGGCTTTTGCTCATTTTTCATCAAGCTAAAATGAAACACAAAAACCCCAAGAAGGCCTTTGGGTTTCCAGAGGCATTTCGGATATGTAAAAAGTATTAAAAATTCCAAGTCTGACAACTGGAGAGCAAAGCAACTTCTGTTGATGTTTATTTCTTTTGCTCTTTTAAAAGCCTTCTTCTCCCTTGTATTTTTGTTTTTTCCTGTGATGGTGAAAAATAATTCAGAAAGCTACAATAGAAAAGGACCCTTTCCCTCTCTCTTTCTCCCAATTTTTTTGACTTTGAAACTCCTCAGGGGCTTGGAAGGGAGAGATGCATCCTGTCTGCAGGGATGGAACTCCCATAGCAGGGCACTCATCACCCCTATTGTGGAGGATAATTCGGGGATGGGAACAGCAGGAGGAGGAATGGTTTTCTGGTGTCCTCCTTCTCCTGAGGGCATTTCCAGCCCCATTTGTGCCTCCACCACCAAGCCTTGGGAAGGCTGTTAAGTCTCCCCAGCCTGGAGTGTTTTTGTGGAGGAGCAGGGCCAGAAGAAGGGGGAAACAATCAGCAGGATGGGATAAAAGGAGTATTCCCCTTGCTTGCTTTCCCTCTCCATTCCTGGCTACAGAAACTCGTGACAGGCTGTGCTTTCCCTGTCCCAGGCCCCCTCAGCAGCCCTGGGATCACAAGGACAAAGTGTGGAACAGAAAAAGGAGGGCTCTGACACCTGGTCAGGAAACGGGCATTGATTCAAGAACATGTGCTGCCATCTGGGCTGGTGGCACCTGAAATCTTGCTCAAAACCCTGCCAAAAGATAAAAACATAAACCAGGAGATGATCTTACCCTTAATTCTTAGTGATTGGGTGGGTTCAGGGGGACTGAGATGAAGAGTGACCCAGCACAGTGACTCTTGCAGTCAGCATCTGCCATGGGATGGCTTCGCTTCCACCCCTGAGCATGGCAGTGTGAAATGGGCTGAACGCTTCAGTCACACCCCAGACTGAGTCTGCTCCCAGTCAGGGTCTAGTAAAGCCTTGATCCTCACAGGAGAAGCTGAAGCTGCAGCACAGCAGTCCCTTGGGAGCACTGACACACGTCATCAGCAGGAGCAGCTCGGCAGATGAACCAGAAATGTCAGAATGTCACAGGAGGAGCTGAGGTGGGAGCTGGAACGGAGGGGCAGGGTGGGCTAAAACACCCCTGGGTGATGCAGGGCTTTGACAGGGGGCTGAACTGGCAGAGAGGAGCTGCTGCATCTCAGGCTGCAGGCATGGACTGGCAGGAAGCTGGGAGCTGTGGATGCAGAGGGAGGGAGCACAGCAGAGCATCCTTCCTGCCCACAGGCTCCTTCCCTGCTCCCAGGGCTGGGCACTGCCAGCTGCCCCCCGAGCACAGACTCAGGAATCAGCCCAGCAGTGGGGCTTGGGGACAGGCTGCAGACACACGTGTGGAGGACAGAAACCCAGTGCTGTAAATTAAAGATATGAACGAAATGAAGGGAAATGCCAGCTCCTTCGACAAATGGACAAAAGCAATGCTAATTTTAAAGGCGATGTGCTACAGGAGAAGAAGTGTTAATTACATGCATGGCAATGCATACATTAACCTTTCACTGTGTTGAAAATATTCCAGCAACAGGCATTCATTCCTGCAGGGAGGGAAGAGGCTGTGCTCTGATTACCTTGACTTTGGGTTCACGTGGTAGAAATGTGAGTGGTGACAGTTTCCTGCTGCTCCAGGGACAGTTTGGTGAAATTGCTTTAAACCACAGCTGCCAGGCCATGGTGGCACCACAGACAGTATCCTGCACCACGGGGAGGGCACAGGGTGCTCCCAAAAAGCCATCCCTGAGGGCAGCACAGCACTGGCACCATCCCAGTAAAGTGCTGCATTTGTCACTGCTGCATCTCTAAAGTGCATCATCACCAATGAGTCAAATCCTGACCTGTGTGCACAAGTCAGGAGCCCACTGCTGACACAGGATCATTCCCTGGGTGAGACTCTTGAGGATTAACTCTTGATTACTTTATTCTTGGGTTTAGCAACATCACAGGGCTGATCCTGGTTCCACATCCAACCATCTCTCTTTTATTAGAAACAACACATTGCTTTGCCATTCAGGCCAAGGGATGCTCCACCTGTGGGTAAGGATCTTTTCGAGGTGAGAATTGTACCACCCCTTCCTTCCCACCAAAAGGAATGACCTGCACTGGCTGCATTCCATTTTGCTCAGTACTGCCTGCCTGGATTTTTGTTTTAATTCTGACAAAGTGCATGGAACTGCAAGAGAACTCCCTGCGGCACAGGGATAAAAGGAAATCAATCATGGTTTTGACACTTCCTGAAGGAAAGTGTTTAACATACAGGAGATCCATCACAACCACTTGTCAGATAAGCCACCCTGTGCTTGTAGTAACCTGAATATGTGGCATGCCTTAAATGAAATTAAGCTGTTATTAAAGAATATCCAGCTCTCCACCAGACTCCTTGTAAAGCATCCTGCCAATTTCTGCCTGTCTTTTTAAAAGCACACCCCTCCTATGACAGGGTACAAATGGATTTAACTTCTGCTGCAGCTCTTGGTTCAAAACTAGCAAACTCACCATTAATCATTGATCTGGCTTGTCAAGTTCCAGCATCAATTATTGCAGCTCTGGCACACGGGGCTTTGGAATTAAAAGCATCCATAACCTCTGTGTGGAAAGGGCTTCCTCTTCTTGGCTTAAGAATCCCATTTTTCTTCCACATCACACTCATGACTTCCATACAGGTGGCTGTTTCCCAGTGCAGGTTAAACCTCTGAGTTGATTAAATGACAGCAGTAAATGGTACCAGACAGAGCAGAAGGTTGGTTGTCTCTGGAGCTGATGCTCTGTTCCCTCCCCAGAGTTCAGGGGTTTCTCTGTCCCCACTCTCTCTGGGGAGAATGAAAAACCTCTCTATCCCTCTTTTTTTCTCCTCAGTATAAATGTCTTTCAGTTTTAGGTTTGTAAGAATATCTCTGCTTTTCATCCATTCCAGCTGTGACAGATACTTGATAGGTAGGGATGGAAGTTATGGCCATCAGGGATGGGAGATGAATCAGTTGACATTCCCCTGGAGTAACAGGATTCAAATTGGCTCCTGGAGGATGGGAAAATGGCTCTGACAGGGAATCCTGAAATCCTGGGCTGGGGAAATATGTTTTTGTAATTACACTTGTTGATGAGGAAAGGATAAGCACAGGATAGAGCAGTATTTCTTTTCTGACTGATCCAAGAAATATTAGCCTGCCAATTTTAGAAATCTATGAAAAATCACCTTGTAGTTATTAGGGCTGGGAGTTACAATGAATTACAGAATCCTTAGAGCAATATTTCTGAGAGGTTTTATATAGACACATTTCTTAGCACTGAAAAACAGGGAAATAATACCACACATGGGATTTGTGGGTTGGTAAATGAAAGCAACACTTGCTCTTAGCAACATGAGTGCATAAAAGAGCTGAGTCTTCACTCTGACCCTGGAGGATGTTGCAATCCACAAATTAAAGCTCACATTCTACCTGCTTGTGGGATGCTGCTCCAAAATGGGCATTTCAGAGGGACCTTCCCTTCCAGAAGTGTTGCTTGCTCTCAGGTGTGGGCAGGCAGCTGCCAGGCTGTTTTGTCACCATTTCCTCTTGTGTTTAATGGTTGGATTGGGAATTTCTCTGTCTTCCATGGTTTATGCAGCACTTATTTCAAGGCAGCTTTCATCCCACAGTGGCACCATATACTGAGGTGGATGTGGCTATGGAATATGAAGATTAAGAAGAAATTGTAGGGTATGAGAATGGGGACAAGTGCAACCCACAGCATCATTTTTTTTCTCTTCAGGATTTTCCAGCTAAAGTAAATCCCAAAAATGTTACTGTTTAGAGCCTCACATGGAGCTCTGTCCCTGGATGGAAGGAAATCTGTGGCTGCCCTGTCCCTGGAAGTGTCCAAGGCCAGGTTGGATGGGGCTTGGAACAACCTGGCACAGTGGAAGCTGTCCCTGCCCATGACAGGGATGGCACTGGGTAACCTTCAGAGATCCAACCCAAACTATTCTATGATCCTATGAAGTGCATCCAAGTGAACGAGACAAAAATAAAAATCTCATTTATTTCAGAGGGAGAAACCACGGGCATTTGCACAAAATATTTTGAGGCAAATGTTTCCTTTTCATTTATCTGCTTTATTGGACAGGACAAATTGGTCTCTGGACCTTACCAAAACACATACCTTAAATCAACCCAAGCAGCTAAGGACATTAAGCCAGTGAGCTCAACACATCCTTTGCTTTCATGCCTGACCTGGAAGCTAAATTAATAAACAGATTTCTGCCTTATCTGGCCAGTCAGGTGTGGGAGCAGCCAAGGAAGCTTGGAGCAGGTTTGTCCTGCAGACCAGGCAGCAAACTGTGACTGCTGGAGGGGAGCAGGGCAGGTGGGTGCCCTGACAGCTGTGCCTGCCTTCCTGAGGCCGTGGGAGCTGAACTGCAGGCCAGAGTGATGGGAATCCAGCACTAATGACTCCATCACGACCTGGGAGTAACCCCCTGGCCTTGGTGGAGGGGAGCTGAGTCACTGCTGAGCAGAGCAGCCCTGGGTGTCTCACAAAGCCACTGCTGCTGGGACAGAGACCCCCAGGAGCCAGCAGGGTCCTGGGCTGTGAAACCAGGAGCAGCCTTCAGCTGCTGACCCAATGCCCTGCCAAAGGCTCTCTGAGAGGCCCCCAGGGGTGGAGAGGTGCTAAGGTGGTATTTGGGGAAGCCTTCGTGTGGTGCCTTCCTCCTCCTGCCTGTTCCCAGGAGCCAGCACTCCCTCGGTCCCTTGGATGGGAAAAGGACACGTAAGAGGCTCTCCCTTTGCTCTAAAAGCTGCCAGGGGAAGTTGCAGAGGTCAAGGGCCACAGATGTCCTTCTGAAGAGAAATAGAGAAGTTGCTACTTCCTGTTGCTTGATGGAGAATTTAGGGGAAATGAAATTAGCACCAGTCGTTGGCCAGGTCGTTTGGGGCAAGCTGATCTTGTGGGTGGCACCCCTGTCCCTGGCGTTGGAACAAGAGGAGTTTTAAGTTCCCTTCCAACCCAAACCTCATGGCTCTGTGACTGCACCTTTCTGGAATGCTCCAAGCCCCCCTATGCTGTCCTAACCTTAACCAAGCCCGTGGGTTTGGCTGTGTCTTGGCAGTGAAATAGAAGGGATGGGAGGCTTTAATGGTTTGCCATTTCCTCCTCAACAAACAGACTTACTCCAAAAGACATGGGAGAGTTTGGGGAGCTTGGAGATAGGCAGCAATGTAGATACCACTCATTCTCTTGCAATTTCCAGCCCCAGAGATGCTCAGAAACTGAGATTTTTCTGCCAGGAATTTATTTCCACAACTGATTTTGTCAATCCACTCGTTTCCCCACCTCTCCCTGGTCCCACGTGGCTCTGAGCTGATGGTGGATTTAGGGATCACTCCCTCCAGAGGGGTGCCAGCCACTCACCCATGGGAGAGCCTGTGCCAGGGGCTCCTGGAGCCCCCTGCTCCCATCAAGGGAGGGCTGTGCTGGGAACAGCAGGGGTGCCAAAACCCGATTAGGAAACCTCCCACGCCCCGTAACGAGCTGGATTAAAAATAATAATTCTCATCAGGAGGCTGGCTTTAATTGCTAGGATTATGCCAGCAGTGGAGAGGAAAGCTCACAGGAGGGGGGTCTGGAGAAATGCCTTCCCTTGACTCCCCTCACAAACTGGAGGAGAAAGCTGGCCCAGGGTTCAGTTTTGCCTCTGATTCCACCTAATGACTAAATCCTGCAAAGATAATTGGTGTTATGACCATTTGTGCTGGCAGCTGTACTCCAGTACTTTTTAAAATCATTATCTGTTAAGACATTTGCAAATATACAGTGAGCCTTGCAATGCCTCATTAAAGCGTTGAGGAAGACAGTCATAAATTTTATTGCCTCAGCATTACATGTTGGAGTCATAATAGTGCAGATCTGTTCTGAATGTATAAATTCCCTTATCGCTTCAGCAAAATCTCCTGCTTTGCTGCTTTGGAGAAGGGCATAAAAATGAAAAATGCCATCAGCATTCAAACAGAAAAGTCTGACTGGCTCCATTTTTTTTCATTTAAGGAAAATGCTTGCTCTAACCACACAGAGAATGTATTTTAGAATGTAACCATACTAAAACAGCAGACAAATGCTATTCCTGCAGCTATTTTAGGCGATAGATTTATCTATGTTGTTTCACTTCCAGCTCACTGTTTCTCCTGATACACATTAACTTTTATTTCAGGGTCTCTATCCCAGCTTATTGAGGTCAGTGGAAAGATTATCACTGGTTTCTTTCAGTTTTACATCAAACCCTTGATCAGGACATCTCAATTTTTATTAGGAGAGAATAGAATAAACTTGCTAGTGGTTTAGAAAAAATATTTTGGCACTGGGTTAGAAAAATTGAATGGAACTGAAACACAGAAATTCATGTGATATCATTCTGTATTCTGGGGACAGGCCTCTACTCTGCCTTCAAGAATTTGCTGTTTCCTGTTGTAAATTTGTACATATAAAAAAGAAACTTTAGTGAGAGTTTAGTGCTGTGAGCTTTCCAGACATTTAATAGTGTTTGAGAGACAACAAAACCCCACCAAGTGAGTCACCTGGATCTTATTCCACATGAACCTGGTAGATAAATGAGCACAGATAAATATTACTTAGCCTGATGCAATCCCCACTGGCTGGGATCAGTTTCTCAGTGTTCCTCCTGCTCTTCCTCTCTGCAGAGCTTTGGATGTGGGGAGGGAATTTTCAGGGTGTGATTTTTCCTTGATGTGCCCACAAGTCCACTCGTTGTGCAGCTGTATTTGCATGCACATTCAGGGAAAATAAATCCCCTTTGTGTGGCTCCTCAGAAGGAGTTAATCTGTTTAGGATGGAGCCATCTCTGCTGCAAGACCAGAGAGAGTTGCATTAAATGACAGGGATGCTGGAACATCCACACTGGACTTTCACACTGACAAGGGGAAGGAGACACAGAGCAGGGACAGTAAGGTGACACAATCATCATAAACCCAGCTTTACCATCATCATCCCCAGTGATTTAATTCAGGGGTATGAGATCATTCACTTTGAGTTAATGCAGAAATACAGCCTGTGCTTGGAGGTCTGAACATCTCCATAGAGATAAAAATACTGCTCACAAACTGTTCAAAGCCTTCACTTGCTTTTTGGAGCTGGATTGGCAAGCAGCATCCTGGATGGAGCTGGGACAGCATGAACTGGGATGGAGGGAGCAGGAAAGGGACACCCCAATATCCCTCAGCCTCCATAAAATGTTCACCTGTGCCATGAATGATGGAGCCAAACCTTAGACTGGTCCATATCCATTGGATCCCTGAGAGGGCCCCGCAGCTGATCCCTCTCCAGCCTCTTCCATCCTCCTGCATCTCTTTACTACCCTTGTTAAGAACAGTTTTTAAAGGACAGAAATAAAGCAAACACATTGAGGGTTTGTCATTTCACAGGCAAGACCAAAATCTATAAAAAGAAGACTAAACAAGGAATGATAGGAAAATCTTACCAATAAATGAGAGGCCCCGGAGTGTTTTGATCGCTGAAGCTGTCCAGAGGCGTTGCCAGGTTTTTTTGCCAGCATGCTGGAAAAACTCTTCCCTGGGATAGATCTGCTTTGTCAAGTGTTGGGAGAATTGGTCTGGGCTTGCTGAAGCTGAGGGTGGAGTTGGGAATAAAGCCTGGCTCTTGGTTGAACCCTGGCTTTGAACTGGATTGCGGAGACGGGAGCACCTCTCGCTATAGTTTAGGAACTGCCATAAACATTGAAGCTTCAACTTCTTTTTTCCCCCTCTGCCTTTTTCCAAGCTTTAGGTTTCTTCCTTCTGCTCTTGGACTCTCTGATGATTTTGGGAGCTTGACCTGTGAGCAATGCTGGCAGCTGTGCATGCCAGTGTTGACATCGTGGCCCCGTGCAGCTGCACAGCCCACAAAGCTCTGTGGGCAGGAGGTCACAACACCTCTGGGAAAATAATTAAACGGAGAGCTAACGACTGGCCTGCCCCACACCCTCAGCCTGAAAACCTGAATGCATTTAACAGCACTACTGGCACCTTTCTGTGTGCTGGCACTGCTACCTCTCACTCAGAGTGGGCAGACTGGGAGGGACAAAGGCCTGGCTTAGGTCCCCAGAATCCCAAAACACAAGGGAGCTGGCTCAGGCTGATTCCTGTCTGCACCAAGAAGTCATTCAAATCCGAGTCAGATCCTCCTTCTTGCCCTGTGTAGGATGTTGTGCAGCTGTGTGCTTGGTGAGGGGGCAGCCCAGCCTTTGGTGACCTCAAGGTACAGGCAAATGTGTTCTTACTGAAACACCTCCAGGGCTGTAAGGAAAGCATTCAGCTTCTACAGGAAATCATTTTAGGATTAAAGGGCTTTCTACCCTCTTTTTTTCCCTCACTTGGAAATTAATATATTGTCCCTAGTTGCATAGTTAAGGGATGTTGATGAAAGAGAGAGTGATTTTTAGCAAATCCCAAGCATCTCTGGTGCAGCACCTTTATTTCTTTTAAGCTATCCTACAAAAATATGAGGGTACAAAAACCTGCAGCATGATATTAAAAAACTGCATAATTTCACCAGCACCCAGTGCTGATATCCCAGTTTTCATTACATTCCTGTTACAGCAGCACATTTCAGTGCCTCCTTTTCAACTCAGAGACTTGTGTAGGAATTCCTGTGCATTCTCCTTCAGCCTCAGTGCACTTTGAGCACAGGGAGCTGCCCCAAGGAGAAACCACGAGAGTGCAGAGCAGCTCCACGTGTGACAATGGGCAGATGTGCAAGGCTGGGCTCTGTGGCACTGCTGTGAGCTGACCTCCCCTGAACTTTATACTGGTGGGAACCAAGCAGCTCCAAATGTTTGGCAAATTGACCCTCCCACCCAGAAAAACCAGAGGCAAATTTAATTTAGGGTTAAAGAGAGAGGTCAAATGTTCTCATTTGAAGGACTGAAAAGAAGCCTGGGCTTTTCAAGGTTCAAATTTGGGCTGCTGCAATGTGAGACAGGCCTCTGCTCCTTGGATCCCTACCAGGGGAAACTCTTAATTTATGTTGGTGTCAAGGATAACAGCATCTGGCCCAAGACAAGAGGCTCATCCACTCAAGCCCTTTAATAATATCAGACATGGTGCTTATCACCTCTCATTAAAACATAAAAGGAAGCCAAAAAGGAAGAGCACAGTTTGTTCCATTTCTACTCCAATTAGATGCACTTTGTTGCTTTCTGGATCATTCACCCCTGGTTCAGTTTTAATTTGTTTTAAGGAAGGCTAATCAGCTTTTTAACCAGAGAATCCTTGGCCTCCCACTGCTCTCTTGCAGTGGTGCCTAATCAGGGAGAAGGAACATTTCTGCTCTGTGTAAAGGCTGACACTGACCTGAAGAAGTGAGCAGTCAGTAAATCACCACTGAGGGCTGCCACGATGCTCTCAGTGGTGATAAATAAATGAGACATTATATTTCCAAGAAAGAGGCAAAGGACCTGGAGGTGTCTGAATAAAAGAGTGGGCTGCATCCACATCCTCCTTACATTTCCCACATTTCATTCTTTTCAAGCAAGGACCAAAGGAAACTCCTCCTGTGACCAAATGTAGGCTGAAAATAGGCCTTGTGATGAACAATTCTGTTTTCCCTCAGTTTTAAAGCAAAGCCAAACACAAGTGGTACCTGTGGAAGAGGGAAGGCTGAGCACATGTGGATGTTTCCATGCAGGCAATACTGAGAAAAAAAATCCACTTTAGCATTAAATTCATTAGCCCCTCATCTCTATCCTGGTGCTCCATTTGCTCCCTGTCTGGGCATGTGTAGTGTAGAGGAAAGCAGCCAACTCTGATCAAGGGGAAAAAAAAGGGATCATGAATAGCAATATCAATCACTTGTGCTATTCTCAAACATCAAAGAAATTTCTAAGAAGTCCTCTTAAAGAGGACAAGATAATAGACTTTCTTTTACTGCCCATTATCACAACCCATTTGCACCATGAGCATAGGAGCTCTCCAGGTAACCAAATCTTTACTTCCCAGTCCTTAGGAAGTGGTGATGGAAAAGGAGACGAGGCAGAGATGATGGTTGGGATTCTGCACTGGAGCAGGAGGAGAGAGGGGAATTCTTTGCATGTTTAACTCTGCTAACTTCACCAGGGATGGTGTTGGGCTATTGTCTCGGTACAATATGTTTTTATATTTTTATGAATGGGCTATTTATGCAGCTTCTGTGGAAGATCTTCATCTGGTGGAAGACAATGGGGAGTGATGAGGATCTGCTTCACAGGGTTACAGATCTGACATTCGAGGGCCCCAGTGAGCCCAGGGAAGATAAAGTCCATTGTATTTAGATTTGAATAGAAGGAATGTTCAGACATTGTTGGATACCCTGAAGAAGCTTTCCCAGAAGCTGCTGGGTGAGAGGAAGACAGGTAGCTCCAGTTTCTTCTTCCTGGGAGCTGTGCAGGATCAAATTCCTCAAACTCCTCCTGGCAGGGCTGAGCTTGGCTCACTGCTCATAGTGGGACTGTCTTTAGTGCAGCAGGACCTTAATTCCCACCTTTTCCACCTCTCTGCTGACAAATTTCTAAGTAGTGCAATGGTAATTTGCTTCTGAGTGGAAACACTAACAGCATGAATATGTTTATATGCTCACCAGGAGATCTGGCATGGAATAAACTATGCATAGTATTCTTACATAATTACTCTCAAACAAATTTTGCACTTGGAAAGCTGTCAGGGTTTTTTTCCTATTATTTCCATTTTTTTCTCTGTGTCAGTTTTTTTTTTTTTTTTTACCATCTTTGTGACTTCTTGGGTGGCAAACACTGGTTATTTATGTTGGATTTGTGACACTGGCGTTGGTCAGGTTCCTAGAATACAATTGCAAACACCTTCTTTGATCTCCTGCACAACACAGGCTAAAGGAACCAAGTCAATAATTCTGTCTTCAGCTCATAAAGCACACTTGAAGTATAGCCTATCTCTCAGGGAGTTATTGTCTTGATGCATTGGAACACAGACCTCAAAAAATGGAGACTCCACCACATTTTCCTTTCTCATAGACTTCAAATAAAAAACTGGTGAGCCACTATCCCCTAGGCCTAATTTTCTCTGCATACAGCACTGACATAGACAACAAGTGGGAAAATAACTTCAATATGCTACAAGAAGAATTACTGTTAAATTAAAATATTCCTTTCTGATGCAGGATGATAAATCTGCCCTTATACTCGTGACCAGCCTCTGCCTGAGCCCAGCAGCCAGGACTGTGTCCTCACACCACCTTGGTGACTTGGTGACATCTCTGGTGTCCCCTGGGCTGTGCTGGAGGACCTCAGAGCAGGAGGAGCTGTGGTGCTCTGGTCCCCTCACTGCAGGGCAGCGTGTGACAGCAGCTCCCGCTCCACTGCCACAGGGAATGGAAATAAACCAGTTAAACCTTGGGGAAAGCAACGTTTTCCATCGTTGGGAAGTGCTTTGTGACCAGCTTCCCTGCCTGACTGCAGGCTTTTGGCAGTGCTGTCCCCTGGCAGGGGAGGGGGCAGCAGTAGCAGCCTGTGCCTGAGCCCCCTGCCCCTCCCAGGGGGGCAGAACAGTGGGGAGACAATTCCCAAGGGTGAAAATGTGAACTGGCACCAGGGCTCTCCTCTAAGCAAACGTGCTGGGCTCCATCTGCCACAGGATCCTGGGATGGTTTGTGTTGGAAGTGGCCTCAAAGATCTCCTGGTTCCAGCCCCTGCCATGGACACCTTCCCCTATCCCAGGTTGCTCCAACTCCATCCAGCCTGGCCTTGGACACTGCCAGGGATCCAGGGGCAGCCACAGCTTCTCTGGGCACCCTGTGCCAGGGCCTGCCCACCCTCCCAGGGAACAATTCCTGCCCAATATCCCATCCAACCCTGCTCTCTGTCAGTGTGAATCCATTCCCTTGTCCTGTCACTCCAGGCCCCTGTCCAGAGTCTCTCTCCATCACTCCTGTTGGCTCCCTCAGCTACTGGAAGGCCTCAATTAGGTCACTCTGAAGCTTCTCCTTTCCCAAGAATCCCAATTCTCCCAGCCTTTCCTCACAGCAGAGCTGCTCCATCCCTCTGATCATCCTGGTGGTNCTTCCCCTATCCCAGGTTGCTCCAACTCCATCCAGCCTGGCCTTGGACACTGCCAGGGATCCAGGGGCAGCCACAGCTTCTCTGGGCACCCTGTGCCAGGGCCTGCCCACCCTCCCAGGGAACAATTCCTGCCCAATATCCCATCCAACCCTGCTCTCTGTCAGTGTGAATCCATTCCCTTGTCCTGTCACTCCAGGCCCCTGTCCAGAGTCTCTCTCCATCACTCCTGTTGGCTCCCTCAGCTACTGGAAGGCCTCAATTAGGTCACTCTGAAGCTTCTCCTTTCCCAAGAATCCCAATTCTCCCAGCCTTTCCTCACAGCAGAGCTGCTCCATCCCTCTGATCATCCTGGTGGTTTCCTCTGGACTCTCTCCAGCACATCCTTGTCCCTCCTGTGTGGGGACCCCGAGCTGGAGGCAGAACTCCACGTGGGGCAGCAGGGTAGAGGGTCAGGCATGAGCCTCCCTGCACAGTTTGATGGGAAAAGCATGAAACCTCCCTAAAATTATCTATTCATGAATGCTGAGAGCAAGAACAGGCAAAATTACCACTCCTGGGGTATAAAATAGCACCACATCTCCATGTGGTGCAGCAGGAATCCTCTTGTTCCTGACAGATTCACATCTCTTTCACAGCTCAGACTACAGCATTGCTTTCTGACTCTTTTCTTTTTAATAACCATAGATGTTTAGCTGTCTGTTAAGCTTAATGAGAATAATTAAACAGGATCTGGGGGAACAAAATAGACATAGTGCTGGTTTAGCACCATGTTCTTCCCTGGGGATGCTGTTCTGGTGGCTGAGAGACTGGAAGAAATTGTCTTTAACAATGAAAAAAGACTTGGTGAGTCATTCCAGCTATGAAAGGGATTAAAATATTTTTAAACAGAAGAGCAGTTATTAATAAAGTACAGGAAATGATAGGGAGTTATTGCACTTTGAGCAAAAAGACAAACACGACTCCCTCCCACGTAGTACCCACTTTGATGAAACCCTCCCTCCCTCTTAAATCTTATTTTTATTCCCTCTCAACTTTCTTTCAAAACTTGTTTACTGAAGTGGCCATGATGTTATCCTTTCTCTGGGTGGATACTCCTCAGCAATAAATGGTTTCTACTTCTCAGTCTCTGAAACTGGGAAGAATTTCTCCTCTCTTTGTTGAAAATGACAAAACATCAGTAGCCAGTGCAGGGGTCCCAGACCTCCTGAATCCTCCTGAGGCTCCTTTCTTCACAGATTTCTCTCTAATACAGGAAGTTTTACCTGTGCCATGTACCCATGCAAAGAAAACTGCCAGTAATTTTGGTTGTACTGCATAGGAATGCCTGCAGAATATGGTACCAGTGCTGTTCTGTATAACTGGAGGGAAAAAACTGATAAATTTATTTTCAGTGCCCCCCACCAGCCAAAATATTCTCACACCCATGTAACCCAGGGATGTCACCTGGCACCAAGGACATGGCATTTTCTCCATGCTCTTATTTTAACCTTTGACTTCTTTTTCGAAGATAAATTTAATGTATTTGATTATTTCACAAGTTCTTTCACGTGCTGACATTTTCCTTCCCTGCAAATAGCGTAACGCACCTTATTTTTCTCTTGATAAATGTATGAATTTACTGTAACTTCTTGAAGTGTTTTGGCTGCTTCCCAAGGAAATTCAAAAACATTCCACCCAACTTCAGCTGAAGTGCAAAGTCTTGTTAGTTTGAGTGGTTTTTTGACAGGAAAACGTTTTCCCCGGAACCTTTGCATTGGTTCCCTTCTTAACTCGCTGGTTCTCCAAATCAGAGTGTCCCCCACCTCCCCCAGAAGGTTTTGCACAGCTCTGGTTTCTGGCTGCATGAATAACTTTGTTCTGATTTACTCTGCTTCCTTCCTTTCATCACCAGTAATTGGATCCCAGTGCTGGAAACCAGCCCAAACCCCAAGTTTAATTTTAGTCCGTGATGCTTTACTTTTGTGATAGCCACTTTGCAAAGCACAATTCCCCTCAGCTACCAGCTCATATTTATTGTTATAAATCCTATGAAGCACGGGAGCACAAGGGAAAAATGTCCTTCTTCATCCTGAAAATGTAATACTCAGTGGCTGGAATGTGCCAAAATGGAAAAAACCAATTATTTTATGATGTATTCGATCCACATCTAGTGCTGTAGAGGGAAGACACGAGCCAGAAAGTTACAAGCCACAGAATGGATGTTTCAGAGGAAATAAACAAAACCAAATTCTTATTTTCTCCCCCCTTCCCTTTTCTTTTCTTGTTAAACTGATGCTTCTATTGACATAACACCTCAAGCCCTTTATAAGAAAACCACAAAGTTAAGGCTCATACCCTTTCATTCTCTCTGAGTTGAAAGATGAGGCTCTGGGGCATTGAGTTTAATATCCCTATTTAATATCCCTTTAGTCTATCGTTGCTTCCCTGTTTTAACATTTGTGACCCAGGCTCATATTTCCCTTCTGGATGTCTTCTGAACAGTGAGATGGATCTTTGTTTAATTTTGGCTCTCTTCCCCACTGCTGAGATTGTTTTATTTCTTGATCAGCTGTTATAGCAATGATTTTCTGCAATGTTTCTCTTTTTTATTTTTTCTTTTGGAAACTGTACATCTGCTCTTGGCATCTGTTCCATATCCTTTATGAACACTGAAGCAGGGAATTTATTTAATTTTTTTTCTTGCAGAGGCTGAGTCTATTGTCTAGAAATTATTTTCTTTGCCTTAAAAATCCCACAGTCTCCTTCATCAACACTTTTCTCACATTGGAAACACTTCCTATTGCTCATCATCTGGTGGAATTACATTTTATTCCACGTCATTACTTCCCATGTTATTTCTTTAGAGTCTTTTAATTGCATTCAGCAACCATTCCAGCCCTTCCCCCTTATCTACCTCTTCATTGCTCCTCATTAGTCCTTGCACACCCCTATTTTCTTTTTTTTTCATGCTACCAGTGTATATTTAATGAGATCCACAGTCTCTGAACCTACTAAAAACTGCCTTCAAAGCTGTGGCTTTTCTACCTTGTGTCATTTCGACCTCTTTATTCCTCAGAATTTCATTGCATTTGAATGCAAACATCTCTTTTTTATCATTTATCCTCCCTCACAGTGTGAAGCAAACCACTTATGCTGAAGAGTTTTAGTCTCATTGAAATATTTTGCTCTTGATAGTTTCAGCTCAAGTGGAGAATCTCTCTCTGTGTAGATTTTGCATTGGATTTAGCACTAAAAAAACCCTTGGGCACCTCAGCAAAGTGCTTGACTAATGCATTTATTGCTCCAACTTGTTTGTGTCTGTGAAGTTATCATCTTTCATCTTGAAGTATTATTACACACTGCTGGCCAGTAAAGTGAAAATGGACAAACACACGGCTTGGTTTATAACAGATCTTTAAACAGATCTTTTCATGCTTCACTGAAAAATTACCAACAGAGGCTTCGCTCTCTGGAGAGGGCCAAGAACTCAGAAAGATGAACAGTAACAACTCAGGGGCACAGGGAGTGTGAACCCAGCTCAGACCAAGCGTTGCTGAACCTCCAGGGGCTGCTGGATGTGCAGATTCCCTGCGAAGCTCCGAGCTCCTGGCGAGCGATTCCACCCCCAACAAGACACCAACCACACCGAGACTGAAACATCAGGAGCTCCAGCACAGCTTCTTCTCTTCTTCTGGTGGCTCTGCAGGGAAAGGAGACTGCCTGCCTCTTCCACCACCCTCTCAAAACAAAAGTCAAGTGGGGAAAAGTTTGTTTTCCCTCCTCTGTGTAAGCAAGAGGAGCCCTGAAGCAGGAGATTTGTACAATCTGAGTGTGATACAAACACTCGTTACCAGCAAATGCATGAAGAATTCAAGACCAGCCCAAAAAAAGACACCCCAACAAAAAAAAAACCAACCAACTAAAAAAAAAAACAAACCAAAAAACCACCAAAACCAGACAAACAAACAAA
>VZRX01006126.1:144761-190069 GCA_013398075.1 Notiomystis cincta
AAAAAAAAAAAAAAAGAAATTCAGGAAAAGAAGCCAAGTCCAAAATGGATTTTTAAATCCTTATTAGTGAACTGAAAGCAGAACTCTTAATTATTTTTATTTTTTTTTTAAGTTTCACACTAAGAATTCAGTGACCGTTAGGAAATATTTTCTCCTTAAATCACTGTGGAACTCGAGACCTCAGCCTACTCTTGAAATTAACTTAAATTATATTTTGAGGTGATTATTTAAAACCAAAATTCACTAGGATGAAACCATCTGCAAATGCTTGCAGAGCCCAGTGGATCAAAGATTTCCTGATTTGTGCCACAAGAAATTCACTTACTGTTCATGTTTTGGTAGATCATATATCCTTCCTTTGGAATACATTTAAAAACTGGAATGGCATCAGGGAGCTCATGTTGCAGAGAAAACTTTGCAGAACTGGCAAATGTTTGTTCCCTGAATTCCACATTCCCCATTATCCTTGGGGATGATGGAACAGCTCCATCACCCTGACGCTAAAAACATTTATTGCAGCGAGTGGGAAGAGCTGGAACTCCCCATCCCACTGGCGTTCATGGCTGGTGGTGGAAAAGAAACACCTCCTCTGGGGGGAAAGGCTGAGGAGAACTGTGCTGGGAGATCAGCCACGTGCAGAGGAAGGGATTTCCACTGATACTTCGATGTAAAAACTGTCGGGAGCGGCGGCCGAGCCTTGGTTTGGGCAGCGCAGATTTCGCAGGGAGCCAAGGCAGAAAGGCAAAGACAGTTTGTTGGCAGGTGGGAAAGGACTGGGAGGTTAATGGCTTTGGGCAGGGCTGGGCTGTGCTGGACTGCAGCACAGCTGGCTGGACCCCTGTCCTAACAGGAACAATTGAGAACAGAGCTGGCTTTAGATTCTCTCCCTGAAAAACCTTCAGATAAAAGCTGTAGTCTACATGAGATTAAATTCTGCCATTCCCTCAGAGAAAAACCACGGCAAAACCAACTGCAGCCAAGTCTGACAACGTGAAGTTGTGTTTTATGAGCAGAAAAAAAAGAAATCCCCATTCATGTCTTCCAGAAATTAGTAGGAGAAGGGTTTTCTGTTATAGAAAAACCTGCTGCAATGGCCACAACTCAGATGAGATCCCTCACAGCTTGGGACACTAGTTCAGCTCATTGTTAGCTTTTTATTTGTTACAAATATAGATGTTCCATGCATCTACAATTTTAAACCTTTCACACCAGAATGCAAATTACTTAAACAATACACTCGCTTCCATGTAATTTTTGGACATATGCTGACAACTACAGTAGAGTTTTGTCAATTAGACTAATGAAAAATTGGTTTTCAGAGCCTGGCTATTGAAAAGAAATTTGCTGTTTATAGGAAGTGTGATGTTGTTAACTTGTTGAGGCAGCTGCAAATGAAAATTAATGATGAACCTCAGCACATGATGCAGAAGGCAGGAAGAAATTGTGCATGGGAATTATTGTTTGCCCACCCAAGTAACTCACTGCCACGTGAGAAAGTCTCACAGCTCCACTGAGGAGGAATAAGGAGCTGGATGATGACATTGGTGGTGCACAACTGAGTGTCCCCCATTCACCAGGGGACCCCTGTGGGCAGCAAAAGCCACCTGTGACAGGCAGAGATGGTGCTACCAAGCAGCAAATCACCCAGGCAGCCCAGAGGCATCAAGGGTCTCATTATTCTCATATTTTTAAAACTTCATCAGTGCTGGGCATTAAATTAGCTGAGTTATTGTCATACCTGTGCCAGGTTGTTCCTTATAGGTCAGCCCCTGATTCAGTGCAAACATAACCAGTAGAAAAACACTAAATAAACACATTTCTCAAGCCCTCTTTGAATAACATTCCTTGACTTTTCATTAAACAATAGATGAATTTTTCCAAACTACAGCATCACACATGAGCCATTTCTTTTTCCTAAAGCAATGAGTGTCCCACACAACTGCATGGACTCTTGCTCTTTAAATTAAAAATTTCCCAAATTTTTCTGCAATGGAACAAGAAAAGAAGATTCACACGTGGCCTTCCCTTCTGAGCATGCCTGCAGTGAAGCTGAGGCTATGGACCACACTGAAAAACTGGTTTTATTTATAGCATTCCAGTCTACAGCATTCTTCAGCCACCAGGAAGGTGAAGACAGCTCTGCTGATATTTAACTTTATCACTCTGTGTTGTTAATTAATGTAAGTAAACACTTTGTCTGCAGAGAATGGGGTAATGTGGTGGAGAATCTGTAAAACAACTCAAAAAAGCCATGAGGACAGAGCCAGGAGTGTTGTGGGAAGCTTCCAGGAGCATCTCTACCTCCTTTGATTATGTGTTTCTGGAGCAGGTGCTTTCTGTGATTCTGATTTCTAAAGAGCTCCTGTCTTTTTTCATCTTGCTTACTGAAGTTCTCAGTCTAAACAACACTGAAATCATCAGCTATTTATTTTGCATTTGGGGACTGTCAAGAGGAGTAAAATGATCTTCATACACAGTTCAAATCAGCATTATTTGGCATTTTGATGCACTCAGGGCACTTAGCCATGAAAATCTTGCAGTGTTGAATAGACAATTTTACAGCTGGGAGACTTTTTAGGCTTTTGTTTATGTTTGAAGCTACAAGCCACAACCTGTCCTAGCAAAAATGCTGGAGTAAAGGCAGAATTTTGAAGTTTTCTGAAGTGGGACAGTGGATGTTTCAGAGGAAATAAACAAACCAAATTCTTATTTTCTTCCCCCCCTTTTTTTTCTTTTCTTTTAAAACTTATTTTTAAATAAGAAAAGGGTGGCACATTTTTATTATAGCCTTAGTTTTCATGAGGCAGAAAGAAGTGAGTGCCAAGTCTTCTCTCAATCCCTACACTCAAAACAGGCTCTCTTCTCAAGTTTTACAGCTGAGGGCCTTATACTTGTTACAGACTGCCCAGGTAGCAGCTATTTCCTGAAAGAATCTCATGCTTGCCTTTGTAACCACTTGTTTGAAATTGTAGGAATTAAACAGAGACTTGGTGGAAAAAAACTACCACCCCAGCCTGTAATTAGCAGCTGCCTACAAGGAGCAGCCTTAAATCCTGGCATTTTTTAGCTTGGCTAAGTTTTAGCTAAAATTTAGCTGAAATGCACCCACTTCAGTTAGGGAAATTCAGCTTTATCACACTTCCTGAGCTTCTCCAGGTCCTCAGGGTAATTTAATTAGCTTTAATTAGCAGAGAGCCCCTGGCTGATGGGACAGAGGGGCACTCCTGAAATCACTGGGCAGGCAGCTGAGGGGTGGGAAATTCCTTCACCTGCCTGCACGCAGGAGAAAAGTCAGTTTTTCTGTGGAAGTGGAGGTGAGGGGAGTTAATCTCACTCTGCCAGCCAAAGGCAGGCACCAGCTGGCTCTTCCTGCCCCTGGTGCCAGCAGCAGCTCAGGGCAGGCTGAGAGACACCTGGGCATCCCTCACCCACCAGCAGCTGGGGCTGGCAGGGAGGGATTCCCCTGGGAGCCTCACCCAGAACAAGGGAACTGCCCCATCACTGCTGGGCTGTGCAGGGAAGGAGCTGGGAAGGAGCTGGAGAACTGCTGAGCTCTCCCTCTGCAGGGAGGCTCCGTGGAGAGGGAGCTTTCAGCGCAGTGTGAAGGTGTGAGGTGGCACGAGCACCCCAAAAATCGGGTCCCCAGGCAAGAAGGGAGTTTGAGCATTCCTCCCCTTGCTCTGGGGGTACACTGAGCAGCAGGCATTGTCCCTGCTCAGGGCAGGGGGTGGAGGATTTTGGGAGGTCCCTTCCCACCCAGATTGTTCCATGAGCCTCAGTCAGCCCTGGCCCAGCAGGAGCAGCCTCACATCTCAGCTGCTGCTCTCCAAGGAGAAACTCTGTCCAGTGATTAACTATTCTTTTTATTGGACTTCTCCTGACACTTAACTTGGCTCTTCTGTTGGATCCTTTGTGTTTACTGCATCCTTTGTGTTTATTGCTCTTTCTCCTCCAGGCAGCAGCATTTATTCCCTCCCTCTTTACTGTTGCTTTTACTTATTTGCCAATATCTGTCCTCACAGCCTTGCCTTGCCTGAACAGACCCTTCACATGCTTTTTTTGGCTGTGTGATCATTCCCACTCCATTCACCTGCAGTGAAGGGCAGGTGGGACCATTCCCAGGGCCCAAAGCTTTGCCAGACTCACAGAAAGAAGGACTCAAAACCTGACATGAACAGCCAGATAAAATCTCAGCTCTCTTTGACTCAGTGTTGATTCACTGTGCCCAAGGATCCTCTCCCCCAGGAGTGTAAAGTAATGGAGATCCCTTCCCTTGCAAGGTTTGACTCACCTTCCCCAGTGCCCTGGCACTGCTGCCCACATTCCCTCCTCTCCACCTTTGATGACAACAATCATTTATCAACTTTCTCAAGCAAAACAGCTTAGGCTGGGCTGCTGCTGCTCATCCTAATGAGCCAAAGCCTCTTCATGTCTTTAGAAGGATTTTGGCTGTGGGAAGGTCAGAGGTAAACAATCCACTGTGTCAGGCTAGATTAGATTTCATTTTAAGGTATGACACCTTGTCTGTTATTAATGCTGCCAGGCACTGAGCAGTTTCATTAACTGCCTGCAGCAAAGCCAACATGATTTTTCTTTCTTGTACAACAGAACAGCCAGTAACATGCACCAAATATTTGTGTTATAAAGGGAGGTTACCTTGAACTCTTCAATAAATACCTTTTTTTTTGTTGTCTGCTTGCTCCCCCTGATTTTCTCTAGAGGTGGCCTACCTTACTTAGTGTCCTTCACAAATGTGGATGCCTTTTTCCTCTTGGGGTGGCTGCCAGTGTTCATTGTCATCTCAGGGGACTGAAGCAGCTCCACCAGACTCCAGGAGAAGATTCATTTCTTATTCTGTTCCTTATTCTGTTATTCTTTAGGCCATCCAGTCCATTAATTTGTACCTTGTGCCACCTTTCATTTGCAAAACCTTTTCTTGAGTGGTTTTATCTGTGGCTTTATGAAGACCCCAGTAAGAACCACCTGGTCCCATCTTGAATCTGGCCAGGGCTGAGGGAGAGTGTCAAGCATTTCCTGGAGTTATGGATTACAGCACTTAATTAAAATGTACTTCCACGTTCCTTCACTTGCTCTGAACAATAACTCACCTTATTCAACAGCCTGACCTTTGAGGAGGAACAGCTTCCTTTAAGCATTGCCTCTGAATAAAGGAATTCTTGTGAAAACAGCAGAAGCACCCATTATGTAATTAAAACTTCCCTGTTTACATGGAAAATCACTGAGGCTAATGCTGCAGGAAGATGAAGGCTTTAAAGGGGAGAACCTTGACTTTCAAGTTCTGCTGAAGAACATGAGTCATCTTTGGGAATGGGATTAAAGTGAATTTCTGCTTCAGCAGCAGCCTCACTTTGTGACACTCCTTTTCCCTGCTTTTCTGGCTGCCTGATGTCTGTGCTCAGAGTCAGGCTAGGAAGGGCAGAACAGGAATGCACTGAGGTGTTCCTGCAGCAGCCTCTCTGTTGGAATTGGGGGTGTGAGGTCTGCATCACCTCCAACGAGATCATCTTGGCTTCTCCAGCCCTCCCCAGCTCTGTGCACTGAGCTGCTGTCACCAAAGTGCTCTGGTGGTGATCCCAAAACCAGTCATGGCCTGGGCCAGGATGCTCTCATTCTCACTTACTGCTGTGGAGAAAGAAAGCTCAGGAGGAGTCTTGATAAAGGAGACTCTGCTGGAAGTTTTACTCTGTGCTGTTTTTCTGGTGTTGCATTTTATTACCGCTTGTTTTCGAGGTGGTGTTTGAATTATCTCTTCTTTTAAAGGTTATAGGCAATAAAAAAGGTAGTGCCAGCAGTTCACTGCCTAGGATAAGATACTCTCAACAACACAGTTAAAATAGAAAGGAAATATGAGTTACTTTATTGATCCCTTAGGAGGAAGAAAAGCCAAACAGCAAAAAAAAAATAAAAATTCTGCAGGCTATGACCTTTATAATATAGGTAGCTATAGAATAGGGACTTCATCGTGCATCTGTAGATGAACTTCCACAATTCACACCTCATTTAGGGCATTAAAAATGACATTTTTAGCAGCAGGCTGACCTTTGCTGTTTGACAGTGTGTTTAGAGTTTCCATCATCCCTGAAGGTGGAGGAGGAAACTCTCATTTCAGGGGTTGTTGAGTTGGCACTCTCTCCCAAGAAATCTCTGAAGGACCAGGGAGAAATTCCTTGGTAAAAGAGGATGATATTCCAGAGAAAAGGGAGGGGTGGGAGTGAAAAGGGATGGGAAAAGAAGTTGCAGGTGACTCCTTAGAGGGTCCCTCCTGTGAAGCCTGTGAAGGATCATCCTGCTGCCCCTTGGGAGCACTCAGGATCCCTGGTGAAAGAACCTCTGCTGCTCACATCAGTGATGCAAAACAGAAGTGCAGCATTTCCAAGCAGTTGTCAGGTGGATTCTGAGTGGTCCAGCAGCTCCCATTCCTCTGTGGGAGCAGCTCTGTCACAGGTGAGCCACGAGCACAGGGCAGTGAAATACCCTGGAGAAGGAGTGTGGGGAGGGCTTGCACAGCCTGCAGCAAATCCACACTGCCAGATGTGGCAGCCCACACTGGAGGAGGGGATTTGTGGGGATTTGGAAGACATCAGCTGAGAAAATGAGGCAAGAATCAGGGGAAAATTCCAGGAGCTGTGTCCACACAGGATGATCCTTTGGGAGTACAATGAATAGAAGAAACCTGAACCTCAAAGGTTTTGATGAGCATCACTGTGAAAACAACATATGAAAACCCAGAGCTACTGAATCTGGTTTAGTGTGAAATAGGGGACATTGGTGGGGAAATATCAGCACTTACCCAGTAACACCTTCCAGCACAATGTCCTTGAGGATACACCCCAGCTCTGAGAATCCCTTGCAGGTGTGTTCCCCAGACAGGTGAGACTGCTTTTGGAAAGGCTAAATTCCAATAGCAATTAAATTAAATCCTTAATTAATTAAATATCAATTAAATGCTGGCAAATGTGAAAGACCAGGGAACTGTAGCAAACCCACTGCTGTGGAATGTTATTGGAGTCCATGGATGTGATTTGGTAACTATGAAAGGAATAAATTCTAAATTCCCTGGCAATGTTGTGCCATCCCACTGACATCCTGCTGGGGTTGATGGGACTTGGCTGCTTCCAGGGCACCCCGAATTCTGCTTCATGCTGTAATGATTTTTATTATTTTTTTAAGCCAACCAGCTGATCAGTTGACAAACACCAAATTTCTAGTTTCACATTTTAACAGTACAACCAGTTATTAAGAAATATTGAAAGATTTACCTGATCTTTCAGGGACTGGTAGCAGGTGACTTTTAGTTTGGATGATCAAAAATGATATTTTTGTCAAGCCTGGATTTTCATCCAAGCTCAAATTATGCATAGAAATTCTGGTGAAAACAAAATAGAGAGAAGAGGGCAAGGAATTGGTAAAGCTGCTGTGATGAAGTCTGAGGGCAAATCCCAAGCTGGGTTGTGGTGGTGTGAGCAGGAAAAAGAGGTGTTGTTATTCCCTCAGAGGCTTCATCCCTGGGTGAGGGATGCTTGGTGTGTTATTCACAGAGCAAATGCCAGCTGGAGATGAGTTATGTTCCACTCAGCCCCCAAACTGTGCTCGAGAATGAATCAATTCTGAGCTACAAAGTGTAAGAAAAGCACATAATATTTATGTGGTGTCAAGTTTATGCCCTTGAAAGTGCAGCTCCCAGGACTGTGGGCTGAGGGGCTCCACAGATTTCAGGGAAGATCTATGGATTCAGCCCAGCTGAGCACAGAAAATGCTTCTTCCCTGATGAAGTGAGTGCTATTTATCTTTCCCAAGTTACAATCAAATTAAGAGGAAACAGCCAAGGGAAAATAGGCAGCCTTAATTTTTTTTTTTTTTTAATCTTTTAACCAATTTTAGATTTTGTTAATAAAATACTTTTCAAGTGTGGCCTTGCATGGGTGTTAGGAACTCTATTTATTTTTCTGAGCTATGATTTACTACTTTTGGATGAACCCATATTGCACATGGGTGCTATAAATTTGAACTCCTCTTTTCAGCACACTTGACCACCATCCTGATTATACAGAATGGCAGATTTTAGGATAACATTGCTGGGAAATGGTCTTCAGGGGTAATTTTGGATTTATTTTTTTCTCAAAATAGCCTGACAACACAGCCTGACAGTCTTTATGTCTGTATAGAACAAGCTTTCCCATAATTTTCAAAAGTTGGGTAGGATTCTGGGGCTGGTTTTTGATGGAAATTGATGGAAATGGACATTTTACTCTAAATGCAGCACACACACTAATTTGTGCATGCCTGGTGGAACTAAGATTTGATTTTTGAGGTCAGGTGCCCACAAAGAAATGACCTGAGGTCCTGCCATCCTTAATTCCTGTGCCCCTCACCTGTGGCTGCTTTAATTTCTGTGCTGAAATTCTGCTTTATCTCAAAGTTTTATCACTGAGCTTTATCAATACTGAACAGATAAGTGCGAGACTGAAATCCAGGTGAGGTCCAGGAGCTGCTGTGCTCCCCCTGTTTATCCAGACTCCTGGGCTTGTTTCATCCCTGGGGTTGGTTTGTTTAGGGAGCTGTGGAGTGAGGGGTTCCTGCCCTGTCTCAGGTAGGAAGGGATTCTACACCCACATCACACCTGTGCTAATTAACAGCTCAGCAAGACAAATCTGCTGCTGCTGCTTCCAGGAGCCCAACCCTGCACCCACAGCTGGCAGCTGGCCCTGGGCCATGGATGGGGGGCCAGGCACGAGTCCAGCTGCTTGAAGGGAGTTTAATCCCTGCTCCCCAGCCAGAAATGTCAAATCTGTGTCAGCACTCCTGTTTGCATTGTGTTTTCCAGGCATTTAATTATTTCCATCTATTTTAGGAGCCGTCGGGACACTCCTGCACGTCTGGCCCCTGAAGCTGGTGTGTAGCTGCCTCTCCTTTGGTGAATTCAAACAGATGCATTATCTGATGAAGTGCTTTTTGTGATTTAGAAGCAGCAGTGGGGCTGAGCAGAGCGATCAATCAATATTGATTATCACAGTTTTTCCTGGGCTTGAGGAGGGTGTGCGGTGAGGAGGGACTGCAGGGCTCCAGCACTGCTGAAGCCTTATCCCTGGGAGAAATCACACTGAGGGTAATTAATGCTGCTGGCACGAGCATTAATTCTGGGCTGGTGATGATCTGGCCATTAAGAGGACGTGCAGCCTCTCCCTGAATGTATTGCCAGGACTGGGGATGTATTTTCGGCTGGACTGAGGCTGATGAATTTTCTGCCTCACTCTGCCACTGATATTTTCCTAAAGCTCGTTAAACACCAAGTGGTGGCCAAGCCCTGGGTTTTGCCTGCTGCTCCTGGGCCACTCACGACACGAATTCCTGAGCCAGTGTGGGTTTTTTTTTTTCTCCAGCTGTGCAGAAGGAGCGATTGAGGCTCCTGAGGACTCGTGCAATAAAGAGCTGCGTTGAAAAGAAATCCTGTTACCTGGGAAAACAGCACTCTGAGGAGCTGGGGTGGGAGAGGCTGTGAATTTCTGAAATAGCACTTGGCTTCGGTGTGTCCTTGAGGTCTGTCCCACCCCAGCCTCTCCCTGCCTGGGACTGGGGAGTAGCTGGGCATTCTGTGGCCCCTGGGCTGGCATGAACTCGCCTTTTCTGCTCTGTTTTGTGCAGGGCCCGGCCACAGAGGCAGGTCCAGATCTCTTGCAAATCATCCTCTGAGCTCTGGTGGCTTTTGTGTACAAAAATCTCGGCGCAGAAGGGGTTTCCACGTCATGGTGACAGTCTCCCTCTTCTCCATATCTCCCTTTTCAAACAGTAAAAGCCCATTTGTGCCTTTAAAAAGAATAACATCCATAGATTACAGCCTCAACTGCATGCCAGCCTGTGTGGTTGCTGTATCTGAACACTCTTTTAGTCCAGGGATTTGATATAAAACTCTTCTGATTCGTTGTAAATGCCCTGAAAAAAAATCCTGCTTTGAGTGGGCTTAAAGTGCCCCTTTTGCCCTTTAATCCACTAATCCTTGTACCTGCAGCTTCCTGGGCAAAGCTCCTGGGATGCTGAATAAAGGCAGCAGCAGCCTGGCACATCCCTTGGCTTGGACCAGCCTGGGGGGAAGGTTCACCTCTGCTCCTGGGCTGGGGGATCCTAAATTTGGAGAGCTGCAGCTCTTCTGGGGGCTCTGCCTGAAGGGGTTGCAAACTCAGAGGTGGGAGAAGGTTTTAAACTCTGGGGGTTCCCACTTTTGGGGTGCAAACTCTGCTCGTGGGTGCTGATGGGGACACTTGGGGACAGCCCTGTGGGTCTGTGACCTGCTCCAGCTGTGCCTGCTGGTGCTTTGGGTGGGAGGTGTTCAGGAGAAGGCATCCCTGGCACCAGCAGGATGCAATTAGTCACTTGTAGGAGTGCTCCAGCAATCTTGCTTTCATCCATGGCCAATGGTAATATTCCAAAGTGGAAATGCAGAAATAACTTGGAGCTCAAAGCAGCTTTTGTTCACTCACTGATAGAGAAACTTCCTTTTTCTCCTGACACACTGCAGCCACTGAGCAGGAGTTATATTTTTATTTTCCCTACAATAAATCCTCTTTTCTAAGTGTCTACATCAGCTGAGCCCGTGGTATTCCATGGGTATCCTCCAGAAGGCCAAGAGGTCACAAACAGGAGAGCTGACACACGCTGTGCACACTTGTCCCAGACCTTTTCCTCTGTTTAGGATGAAGCCAGTGGAGCTGGCCTCTGTCAGCCCCCAAATAATGACAGCTCTGCAACAATAAAACCTGTTGCTGATACGAAAAATAATCTCATCAGCTTCACCTTAACCCCCACGTTTTCCTGAAGTTGGATGTCTGGAGACAAAATAGTGACTCACACAACTGCTGAGGCTTTGTGAGCTGTGCTTGAACAAATTCCAAAGGGCTAAGCTGGAATTTATTTATCTTTTTAGTGTCGCTCTATCAAAATTCTTGTCTCCAGCTAGCTCGTGGTTGCTCAATCTGCATTTGAAGCCTCTTATTAGCTTGATACTATCAAACTTATTTAATGATTCTTTGTTTGCATGTCAAAGACAAAGACTGCGGGCGCAGGGAGATCCGGGCTGGAGTCTCGTGTCGATTCTTTGATCGCGCTGCTCGAAGCGCGGTGTAGAACAACAAACCCCGCGTTCTCCCTGAGATACACCAGCGATACTGTTGCTGAGAAAATGAGATTTACCCCCGAAATTCCGCGGGCTGAGCGAACACGAGCCCCGTTCGTGCACGGAGAGGTCGACGTTCACCCCTTGAGAAACCAACGTGGGCAGCAGAGCATCCTCAGCCTCCCCCCAGGGGCAGTGACCACCCCGGGCAGCGCCCTGCAGGGAGGTGGAAGCCTTTCCAGTCCCGTGGGTCATAGAAAAAAATGGGTTAAACCTCCTAAACCGCCCCAAATCTGATCTGCTGCAGTGCAGCGTTTATGAAGCGTTAGGGTTTAAATAAATCCTCCGGGTTTGGCCCTCCTGGTGGGGAGAGGAGAGGAGAGAGTGGAAGCAGTGCAAGGGTGCAGTCCAAGCCGTGCCCCACAGCACAAAGCTCGCAGACGAGACCTCTCCCCTCTCCCTACGCGAGGACTTCAGCAGGTATTGGATTTTCCCAACCATCAGCCTAACCGTGCACAGCCCTTCATAACCCCGCTCGGGGGGAGAGCTCTGTGAGCGCCTTCAGCATCTGGAGAAAGGCCTGTGATGACCCCAGGGCTGCTGTAATTCCTTCTGCAGCGCTCCTACCGCTGTCAGCAGCCGCAGATCCTCCGTGTGCGGCGCTGCCGAGGGATGCGCAGGGCAGCGCAGGGGAAGGAAACCCTCAATTGCTCTGATCCTGTGCCCCCCTGGGAGAGCAGGGGGCCACGAGGAGCTGTGAAGAAGGGTTTCTTTGAAGTTGCCTGTGAATGGTGCAGACAAAGGGCAGGATGTGCCCGTCAGGCGGGCGATGGCAGAGCAGAGGGAGCCGAAGACTGAGCGGTTTCTTACCCATGGTTGAAAATCCCGTGTAAATGCGATTAAGTTCCATTTTGCTGCAGCGATGGCTGCGGATGGAGCCTGCAGGAGCAATAAACCCCTGTCACTCGGGAGCTGGGCAGGGATGGAGCTGCTGGGGTGCATTTGCCTAATGGCAAAAAACCGGGGCTGCAGCCTGCCCTGGAAGGGACTGGAATTCCCTTCACAATTCCCTTCACAATTCCCTTCACTTCCCGCGGCCCTTGAGGCTGTTCCCGATGCCTTTAGGGATGATGGATCCTCCACAGGAGCAGGGCGTTCACAGCCCAGGCTCCTGGCCCCATTAAGGAGCTTTTCTCCTTGAAGGCACTGGACATGGATGTTGAAGCCTTGACTTTTGAGAGCCAGATTAATAATTGCTTTTTTTGGTTGTTTGGTTGGGGTTTTTTTCCCATAATCTGAAGTTCACAATCAGTTCTCTTGCTAGCCTGTGCCCCAGCAAAAACTCTCATTCCAAAACCTTCTAAAAGGGAAGTTAGATTCAAATTTTGGGAATAAGCTGCAATTTCTCCACATATGCTGCAATTCTCTTCTGTTTTTGTCAGGCTATTGCGTTCAGTATTTCCAAAAAGCCTATTTTTGACATAATGCTGGTATTTCATGAGCTTAAAGTGCATTTGGCAAGCCTAAGGATGCTGCATTCATTGTTATTTTTGAGCCAGCAGATGAGGGGATGTCTGCATTAACAAGAGAGTGGGACAATTTGCCATTTGGGGCTTGCTTAAACCAATTAATGACACGGGATTATGAGCAAGATTTGCCCAAAGGCCGAGGATTTCATTGGAACACTTGCAAATGATATTAAAGTGAGACCTCCACCAATGCTCTTGATGAAATTTAACCTTTCTTAACTAAAGAGCTGTGATGCATTTCAGCCCAGAGATCCTCTGGATGTCAAGGAGCTGATTTCTGCAGCCTGGAGAGGAGATCAAGTCCCTGACACACACCAGCATGGCTCTGCCTGTGGGCTCTGGTCACATAAACTGGGAATTTCCATCCCACCTGTACTGCTCTGCTGATGTGATTTTGGTTGCAAATGTCTCTGGGTAGTGAAAATCCAGCCCTTCCTTTTCTTTAACACCACTCAGCTTGGACAGGCATGAAAGCATTCCTGTTTCACTGAGCAGACTGCAGCAAAGATGTGTCTGCAGCAGGTGGTCGTGGTCTGGTGGTGTTGTCAGGACGTGGCTCCTGCTGGGAAGGTGTGCAAGGTGCTGTGAGGAGGGAGGGGACACAGGGAGCCCTGGAAAAGCAGGAGGTTTTATTCCATCTCCATCATCTTGGGCCAGCTTTACTTTCCTGCACTCTGGTAAAGTGCTCGTAACAAAATTAAGGAAATTGTATCTTGTCTAATCAAGGAAAAGGAAAGAGGGATGTGTGGGCTGAGTGACCTCCCAGGATTGTGTAGGAGGCTGATGTCAGGTGGCAGCCAAGTTCAGTATTTTTATAATTTGGTTTTTTCTGTTTTATCATGTTCTGTTTTTTTTTTTTTGTCTTTTTGTTGTTGTTGTTTTGATTTTTTCTTTTTAGTCATCCCCAGAGGTGAAAGGAGAGCTCTGACAACTCATTTGAAGGCTCCCTGAGAGCTCTGCAGGTGCTGGGGAGGAACCTCCCACCCCAGGTGGCAGAGAGGTTGTTGCCATCTCTCCTGGCTCCTGGTCTCACCTGATCAGCTGGAGAGGCTGCTGTCACCTGGCAGTGACAGTCACTGTGTCACTCAGGGGTGGCTGAGCACAGCAACAGAGCTGGGAGCAGCTGCTAAGATAAATTCTTGTCCCAGAAATTTGTTTTGTCATTTCCCCCTCCCCTGTTTTAAAATATAATTCCTTTGGGAACAATTCCACAGCCACGGAAAGGAGGCTGGCTCCTAGTTTAAAGCTGAGGTTGCCCCTAATAATCCCTTCTCCAGTGAGGTCTGAAGTGTTTTGAGAACACTAAAAACATAAGATTTGTCTTTTTAGAGAAGGAATCTCCTTTTCTGTTGCCATTTTGCACTGAAATCCTTCTAAAATGATCAAAATGCCTCCCTCAGAGTGCTAGTTCATCTTTGCTTCTCTTTTGTGTCTCCTTCTTATTTATGGAAGCAGCTTTGCTTCCTCGGTAAACAAGAGCTACATTTTTTCTTGATTTCATCAGGCTGCCAGCACGAGCTGCTGAGCACTCAGCTCTGATTTGCTGCAGACTCCACCAGAAACAGTAATCAAGTCAAAGGGATGAGGTGTGGATCTAATGGTAATGTGGGCACAGGCATCTGGCATGAGATTTACTATCTAATATAAAAAAAAAAGTTGAAATATGATAAACTATCTGGGATTAAAGTGAAATGGCAGGAAGGATTTTTGACAAACACAGATAATTTTTAGCTGCCTCTCCCCGAATCCAGCTCTGATTTTCAGACAGCAATGCACCTTCGAGCTCAGAAGTGAGGCCAACCTGAAAGCCACTGGAATAATAACTCCTGGCTTTGTAGCAATCATCCCTGGAAGTGTCCAAGGCTGGGATGAGGGGGTTTGGAGCACCCTGGGATAGTGGAAGGTGTTCCTGGTGGAACTGGGTGAGCTTTAAGGTCCATTCCAAACCTGATCATTCCAGGACTGCAGGCACTACTGTCATGCCCAGCTGCAGATGAACTCTGGTCCCTTCACCTGGAATTTACCTGTGGTTCATCCTCATTTGGAACCTAAACCCAGCAGCACACACTGGAGCCATGTGGGAAGATTTTAGGCCACCAGGATTGAAGTTTGGTGGGTTTTTCCCCTGCATTTCTCTGCTCTAAAGAAAGCAAAATCCAGCACCCTGTGTCCCTCTTCACTCTGCTTTGTGGCCTAAGTGGGAATTTTTAGCATGGAGCAGAAATGCCCACCTTTGCCTGCAGAAAGCAGGGAGCAGCTGAGGGCTCTTTCCACGTGCACACCCTGCAAAATGCTGAGGAGCCTCTGCCCTGGGAGGGCCCTGTGCTTTCTCCTCTCTGCTGCAGGAGTTCTGGAAATGAGCAAAGAAGCTCCTTGCCCTGTGCCAGCCCTGCCTTTCACTCGTGGTTTTGGAGGGTGAGAGTGTTTGCAAGGCAGCTGGGCTGGGAGGGCTGCTCAGGGGTGCCCACAGCCCATCCAGGTGAGATGTCCTGGCTGAGCACTCTGGCCAGGACAGGATCTGTTGGGTCACTCATCAACATGGGCTGTGATTCTCTTTGAATTACCTCATGAATTTTACAAGGTTGAGAAATACCAAACCCACAATTTTTTTATGGTATCTAACAGATTTTCCCCCCTGCTCCTTTCTAGCACTGATATGTTACATCAGCTTGTCTGCTGGCAACCCTTCCCAGGTACAGAGCCAGATCAGCAGAACTGCATTTACTGCAGTGGGAGGATGCCAGGTGATGCAGTGGGGACCTGGCTCTCTCGTCTGAGCTGCAGCTATCATGCTTAGCTAAGCTTACTAGCAATTTTTGCCTGAAGATTTTGTGAGAATCAGTTTTCTCACACAATTCAGGTACTTCTCATTCCAGGATGGTCTGGGAATACCCCCCAGCAGATGTTCTGGTGGCTCAAATGACACTTGGCATTACAGGTCTGGCCTGACTGTGAGAGGGCCAAACATAAAATGATAAAATTCCAGAATGGTTTGGGATGGAAAGGACCTTAAAGACCATCCCATTCCACCCCCTCTCATGGGCAGGGACACCTTCCACTATCCCAGGATGTTCAGAGCTCCATCCAGCCTGGCCTTGGACACTTCCAGGGATCCAGGGGCATCTTCCTCTCTCTGGACAACATCAGAAGTGTTGGCCATCAGCATTAACAAAATCTGTTTAAAGGAAGGAAGAAAGCTTGTTTCTCTGCCCTCATTCCCCATCTCTTTCATGTGATATTAACCCTGCTGCTGTGGTTTATATCCCACTCCCACCAGGGATGGTGGTCCTGAGTTAGCAGAGCCCCCCTGTCCTGTTTTCCCCTCCACTCCACTCCAGTGCTTTCCTGTGATATCCCACGTGGAAATCCTTGTTGTCCTTGCTAATTACTCTTGTACTATTTAAAATCAGTTTATCCTTTTTTGGGGGGCAGCCAGGACAGGCATTTATCCTTGGGGCTGCCTAATTTCCATCCTGTGGGATTGCAGGGCAAGATTCTGCCTGGCTGGGTTTGCTGCTGCTCTGAGTTCTGCAATCACTGTGAAAAACCTGCACTGTTTGATCCCAGATTTTTAATGGGAATTCCATGAAACACACGAGGAGCTCTCCAAGCAAGGGCTCCTTAGAACAGTCAGCATTTGGGATTTGGAAGGTGGTGCTGGCTGTGGGAAGGGTTCCCTTGTGCAGATGTAATGTAAAGCACGTGGACTTTTGGGTCTGCTGGTGTTTAACAATGTGTTTGCCAGTAATGAAAACCACACGTGTCCAGCACACAGTCATGGTTAACTGCCAGAGCTGCAAGGCCTCATTTGTTCTCTATGCACAATTACCATTTCATAAGATTTAAAGCTTTGTTTTTCTTCTGTTTGGGTTTTTTTTTTTTTTGGTTTGGTTTGGATTTTTGTTGTTGTTGTTGTTTGTTTTTTTTTAAACTCATACTAGCAGAAAGCTCAGCTATTCCAGCAAAATCTGTTCTTTTAATTCTCAGGTATCTCACAGCACTTATGAATCAACTTTTCATGGTTTTATAGGGCTTGTTATCACTCCCTCCCCTGTACAGAATGGAAATGGGACAGACTATCTGATATGACAATATGGTGATAAAATATTTACTTTTAATGTAGCAGGTTTACTATTAGATATCAAAACATTGTATTTTAAAAAAAGCAACAAACATTTACTTTCAATATAGAGAAACAAGCCAGAAAGTTTAAATTATTTATGCCAAATCCATTACCAGCTCAGTGGCAGGATCAGAAACTGATGCTAGTTTTATTATGTTTGCCAACCCTGTGCTGTACTCAGAATATTTCAGTTAATGAAACATAAACCAATAAATAATAAACCATTAGTGAGTCCTAGGCCTGCCCTGGGATTTCAGTGGGAAGAGACTCAGGCTGTTTTTGTGAATTGTAGCAGCTGCTTCAGAAACATGTGCTGTCCTTGAATACCTGGCTGAGGTTTGGTGCCCCATCCTTGTCATTGAAGCACAACTCATTTAATCCATGAAATGCCATTTGCAGCTAGTCCCTCCAACAGTTTTGCTCCTAAATTACTGCATTTTCTACATTTTTTAGTTGATGTGTTTATAATTGTTCTCGAGTCCTTCAGGTAATTTAGTGGGTGATCAAATAAATGGTTGCAATCCCCTTTTTGTTAACACCCTGTTGTGTTGTTCTGCTGAATCCAGTCCAGATCACTCCACTGCTTTTTTGTTTGGGCTTTCTTGGATCACAGAATCCTGGAATGGTTTGGGTTAGAAGGGAATTTAAAGCCCATCCAGTCCCACCCCTGCCATGGCAAGGACACCTCCCACTGTCCCAGGCTGATCCCAGCCCCAATGTGCAGCCTGGTCTTGGACACTGCCAGGGATCCAGGGGCAGCCACAGCTTCTCTGGGCACCCTGTGCCAGGGCCTCACACCCTCCCAGGGAGGAATTCCTTCCCAAAATCCCATCTCTCCCTGCCCTTTGTCAGTTTGAATCCACTCTCCCTTGTCCTGTCTCTCCAGGCCAAAGTCTCTCTCCATCTTTCTTGTCAGCTCCTCCAGGTACTGGAAGCCCCTGATTTCATCACTCTGAAGCCTTTTCTTCCCCAGGCTGAACAATCCCAATTCTCCCAGCCTTTCCTCATGGCAGACATGCTCCATCCCTCTGATCAACCTGGTGGCCTCATCTGGACACTTCTCCTGTCTCTTCCATCCCAGGTTTGGGGTGGGTGGGGGACCAGTGCCCACCTGGGTGCTCCTGCCCTGGGCCCTGGGGATGCTGCAGAGCCACGCTGGGGCTGTGCCAGCAGGGAAGGGCAGGCAAAGCCAGGCCTGCTCCCACTGAGATTTGCCAGCATCATCCCTCTACTTCAGCTCTTCTGGACCAAGAAATGCTCTGATCAGGCTTCCCTGCAGCCTGGCAGTGAGTGAGTAACAGATTCAATCTTTACATCTGCTCAGAAAAGCACATTATCCCATGCTCCAGCAGCAGAGCAAATGAACCCATGGCATGTGAGAGCTGTGCCTGAGAGGAGTGTGCTGCAGGAAATGTGTCTGTGCCTCAGTTAAAATGCATGTTTTCCATTCCTGTCCTGAGGTTTTCTTTACATCGCATGCAGCAGCTCTGAGCTCATAATTGCAGGTCAGCAGTTATTTAAGGCAATCCAGTCTGATTCTTTTTACCTAAAATAACTTCAAAACTTGCATTTACCCCCTCAGAATGGGTGGGATTGTGTTACAAGTGTAGCTCTGAATAACTCCACTGAAACACAGCTTAGAGCCATGCAGAGCCACTGTAATCGAAGAATAAACTCTCTGTAACCTTCCCAGAGCCACCTTCCTTGGAAGCTGCTGGGAAAGGCCAAGCTGCTCTTTGCCCAGAACCTGCCTGAAAAACAGGAGAAGATGTTTGGTGAAAGGGCAGCAGCTTCTGAATCTTGGTCACTGTTCTTGCAACAAAACATTTGTTTCCACCCTGCCCCTGATTGGTTTTATTTTCTTAGTAGAAAACCATTCCCTGGGTAATTCCAACCACATGTGAGAATTTTCCATAACAACTTCTGCAAACATCCCTTGAAACACCCACAATAATTTTCATGCCCACTTCTGAATTGGGGCTTTACATCTTACAAAATGCCACTTCCATTTGCTTTAGTGCCTGGAATTCAGTTTATGGCTGGAGCACGGATCTCACATTTGTGTGCCTGGCCTGAGAATTCTGCCAGGCTTTTTACTTGGGCTGCCCTTCAGAGACCACCATGGGAGAGAGGAAAGGACAAGCAGCTTTTCCATTCTGCTCTTCCTGATTTCCCAGGACTCCCCACCACAAATGTGTGGTGTCCTTATCTTCCACAAATCCACGAAAAAGTTGCTGTATGGGCTTTGATGGCTTTGCACAGAGAATGAAGTGTGAAGGCTGAGAAAATGAGCTTGGATGGGAGGGAGAAACTACAAGGGCAGGATCAGAGTGGGGCTGGGAGAATGTCTCAGGAAGCTGAGGAAATTCTGTACTTTGGATGGACCTTGCTGAGCTTCGTGGCCAATTGTCATTGCCTTTCATGAGCTGTTTCAGGGACTTGTAGACAGGAGCCTGGAGTGACAGGACAAGGGAGAGTGGGTTCAAACTGACAAAGGGCAGGGATGGATGGGATATTGGGAAGGAATTCCTCCCTGGGAGGGTGTGAGGCCCTGGCACAGGGTGCCCAGAGAAGCTGTGGCTGCCCCTGGATCCCTGGAAGTGTCCAAGGCCAGGTTGGACACTGGGGCTGGGAGCACCCTGGGACAGTGGGAGGTGTCCCTGCCATGGCAGGGGATGACAAGAAGATCTTTGAGTCCCTTCTAACCCAAACCATTCCATGATTCTGTGATTCAGGCTTCCCAAGCAGAGATTTTCCAGCACTGTTGCTCACCAGCAAATCCCAAAGGCCACTGTGAGAGCTGCCTCTCCTCTCCAGGATTTCACACCTTGCTGCAGCAGGGCAGGGAGGACAAATTGGCCATTTCACACCGTGCTGCACTCCAAAGGCTGCTCAGCTGAGCCCTCAGGTGTGCCTGGAATGCACCTCTGCTCTGATATCAGCCCTGGTGTGCACGTCCTGTGCGTGCCCAGCTCTGAGAACACGAAGATGGAGGAGCCAGAGGGGTGGAAAGTTCCCTGAGGTGTCCTGTGAGAGCTGCAGGGCACAGCATTAAAAAAATCCACACCACCAAATGATTTCTACCTTTGTGCTTTGCAGTCACTTGAATTTTTAAGTCTTTCTAATAGAGAGTTGTTTTGTTTCCCTATAATTAACATTTTAAACTNCAAGGGAGAGTGGGTTCAAACTGACAAAGGGCAGGGATGGATGGGATATTGGGAAGGAATTCCTCCCTGGGAGGGTGTGAGGCCCTGGCACAGGGTGCCCAGAGAAGCTGTGGCTGCCCCTGGATCCCTGGAAGTGTCCAAGGCCAGGTTGGACACTGGGGCTGGGAGCACCCTGGGACAGTGGGAGGTGTCCCTGCCATGGCAGGGGATGACAAGAAGATCTTTGAGTCCCTTCTAACCCAAACCATTCCATGATTCTGTGATTCAGGCTTCCCAAGCAGAGATTTTCCAGCACTGTTGCTCACCAGCAAATCCCAAAGGCCACTGTGAGAGCTGCCTCTCCTCTCCAGGATTTCACACCTTGCTGCAGCAGGGCAGGGAGGACAAATTGGCCATTTCACACCGTGCTGCACTCCAAAGGCTGCTCAGCTGAGCCCTCAGGTGTGCCTGGAATGCACCTCTGCTCTGATATCAGCCCTGGTGTGCACGTCCTGTGCGTGCCCAGCTCTGAGAACACGAAGATGGAGGAGCCAGAGGGGTGGAAAGTTCCCTGAGGTGTCCTGTGAGAGCTGCAGGGCACAGCATTAAAAAAATCCACACCACCAAATGATTTCTACCTTTGTGCTTTGCAGTCACTTGAATTTTTAAGTCTTTCTAATAGAGAGTTGTTTTGTTTCCCTATAATTAACATTTTAAACTTCTCTTTGGTATGGTCATAGATGGAAAGGAAACTTTGGGTAATAATTTTGTTTCTTCAGTTGCAAAGGAGGGCCTTGAAAGAAAGAATTATTTTGTCTTCTTAATGCATTTATGGCATGTAACACAAAATTCGGAAGGGAATAAGGCAAAACCAATGGTAAAACCTTTTGAAATGATATTTATAATTCCAGAGGGCTAAACAGGCTGGGACTCAGGGGATGTTTCTTTTCCTAGCCAGCAGAAAAGCACTGGAAAGGAAAACCAAAATCTTCAAAACTTTATTTTTGTAATAGAGTAGTCTGACTACCATAAGAACCATCTGCTAAAACCAGGGGTTTGGGGGTTTTTTTTGGTTGTTGTTGTTTTTTTGCAGAAACTACTGTGACACTGCATCTGGTTTTAACAATGCACAGTTTTAAAATTAATTTTTCTCCTCAACAAAAGGAGAGTTACGACCCAAGACAATGTGTTCCCACAAAACCCAAAGGCTGGACCTTGCTAAATCACAACTCTTTTGGTTTTAAATCACCTCCTCGATGAGGACATAGCTTTCTATTGGGCAATATTTCACAGGAGCTGACCTTGTAGGTGATGTGGTCAGAGGGAAAAGATGTAGAGAGGCAGGGGAGGTGGCAGGGTATTGTTATCCCTGGGAGTTTTCCTGTGAATGGTCCCAGTGAACAATTAAAAAATAGGATTTGCAAGAGTGGGGATAAATCAGCCCCTCCCCTGCCCACGTTTTCCTGCTACAAACTGTGAAGTGCTGGCCTTGCTGGAGTGGCCCCTTTGCCCCCTTCCTCCCTGCCCTGCAGCTGTCACAGGGCTGCTCTTGGCAAAGAACACCCCAGACTGGGAGCATTTTATACTTTTAAGTAATTGAAGGAGTCTGCACAGCCAGGTAATCAATGAACTATGTAAATGCCAATACTAAAATGAAATGGTTAATTGAATTTAATTTCCCTGGGCTGCTTCTTCTGCATTCTCCCCGTGTGCTGCCCTAGGACAGACAACCCTTTCAGGAACAAAGGGGGTCTTTGCATCCAGTGGAATAGCATGAAACCCATTAAAATCCCTGGGAGTCTTTCCATGCTGTTTAACAGGTTTGGCTCATCCCACTTATGAGCTCTGGGGAGGAGTGTTGCTCTTGGCCCTTTCTGCAGAGGCCCCTCTCAGGGGTCAGCATCTCATCCCACGTGTCTGACTTGGGGGGAGATGTACCCCTGGAAGGAATTACAGCTCAGGCAAGTGGCCAGAACACTTTTTCTCAGGTGATTTTGTACCTCCTGAGAGGCATGTGCTGGGCAGCTCTGATTTATTGCAGGAGGAGTTGGCAGCACACATAAAACACCCAATGTTGTGCTAAAACAATTCTCACAACTGCGCTCTCTGAGGCAGAGCTCCTGTTCCCTGGCAGCTCAGGGTGATTCCCATGAAAAACAAGTGTGAATTTGTCCAAGCTGCCCTCTCCCCACGCCCCTGGGAGCAGCTCTGCAGTGTCAAAGAGGCCTGAGAGCAGAACCAGCACTACCAGCAGTGATTTATCACCCATCTCTGGAGATCCAGAGGTGGAGGAGACCTGCAGCTGGGAGGCTCTGGCATGCTCAGCCTCTGCTGCTTGTGCCAGCACTTCCCAAGGGATGCTCAGCATTCTCCAAAGAGCTGCTTGGTGTCCCTGGGGACAGAGGTGGCCCTGATCCTGCTGGGGTGGCACTGGAGGGCATTAGTGCCTCCACTTGAGGCTTGTTGTGCACAGCCTTCAAAAGTTTTTGTTCTTTTTGGACTTCAGATTTTGGGTAGTGGAGTCCTCCATCTGTCCAGGAGCAACAGAACTCTGATCTTTCCCTCCCCTTGCCTCCTCTGGAGCATCTTTGATGTGTTTGGGCAGGAAAACATCGAATTGAAAGAGCAGCAAGGCCTGGCCTGGCTGTTCTGGTGTTTTTATGTCCTGAGCTGCTTTTTGTGGGCTCTCTGGCACTCCCACACAGCCCCTGCTCTGCTCCCAGTCCCTTTGATAGTCCACACCCCCTGCTCACTCTCGTTCTTGCTCCCTGCCACGTTTCCTTCCTCACCCTCCCCATTCCCACTGGACACCCATGGCCCAAATCCTCTCCCCAGCAGTCAGGTTTTAGGGATTGACTGCTTTGCTCATCATTTCCCTTCTCAAATCTCACTTTTTTAAACAGCCTACGGCATCAGGCTTTCAGCAAAAAAATCTGTGATTACCTGGAGCTTTGAGGTCCATGTGGACACATTCAGCCCTAGATTTTGGTGATTCCCCAGTCTAGGGGTGCTGAAGCTTTTTTTTACCTGGAGGGAATGAGACCCACAGAAGCTGTGGCTGCCCCTGGACCTCTGGCAGTGTCCAAGGCCAGGCTGGATGGGGTTTGGAGCACTCTGGGACAGTGGAAGGTGTCCCTGCCATGGCAGGGGGTGGAACTGGATGATTTTTGAGTCCCCTCCAACCCAAACCATCCTGGGATTCTTTGAGCTGAAGGCTTTGCTGTGGTTCCCTATGAAGATAGGAGCACACTGCCAGCTCCAGCCTGAGGGGCAGAGCGTGCTGGGGGAGAATTAGGAGGGGGATTTCAGGGATTAACCAGCTGGAATGTTTGGCTTTGGGTTGCTCAGGCTGCAAGGTGAGTGGAACTGAGCCCATCTGCAGGTTTCTCCCAGCCCCAGACTGTGTTTGCTGTGCACAAAGTCTCCCAGCAGCACAGAGCAATTCACAGCACGTCTCCAGCTCCCTTCCAGGAGCTCTGCACATTCTGAAATTCTCTGAAAAGCCACCTCCATCCCCACAGCTGCTCCTGTCAGCTCCTTCCAGTTCATTTTCAGGCTCTGCCACTGCAGGTTGTTCCTGCTGGCTCCCCTTCCAGAAAAGATGAGCTCTCATTGTTCCAGCTCCTTCTGAGTCTCTCAAAAGGCTGAGCCTCAACTTCTCCAGTTGCTGCAGCCTTGAGCTCCTCACTCCCCATGACCATCAGGTATGCAAAGTGCATTTCCTCCTGCCAGAGGCTTGGAAATTCCTGTGCACCTGTTAGGGTCTGGCTCTGGTGCACCTTTCACAGTGTTTCATGTAAGATCAGAGCTTTTCCACCCTGTGATAGAATTCTGCCTGAATTAGGAAGCTTAGTTCTCAGCTTTTTGTTATACAAAATTGAAGTTGGTGGCATTTCAGGCTTTGAAAAGCTGCTCTGAACAAGCCAAGATATTATTAGGTGTTATTTGAAAAGCATTTAAACTGTCTCAGCTCCATTTTTCTCCCAGACTGTTGGGATGAGAACATCTGGCATCAGTGTTTTCTCTGGAATCTGGAATACCCAAGGTGCTGCCTGCAGGACAGATGAGCAGTGGTGGGCAGAGTCCCCTCCAGGCTTTCTCTTCTGGGAGAATCAAACTGTTCTTGGCCTGGTTTGAGGTGGGACTGTCAAAAAAAAGAGCACAATTGCAGGGAGCATCATTATTAGGGCAGCATTAAATTGTAGCCTCTGTCTGCAGCATGGAGGCATCTGCTCTGCAGCTCCATTATGTCTGGATATATCAAGATGGATCTTCCCTAGCCTGACTCCTTTGGCAGATTTGACACATTTCATCAGTTATTTTTTTATTTCCATATTCATCTGATGATGGGTACATTGTACCCATTTATGCTTTCCTATTCCTGTGCAAAAATCCCACAGTTCTTGAGAATTAACCATATTTTTAAACATACCTCTACCTCCTTTTTTTTTCCCCAAAAAACCTGATGATCTTCAAAGGTGCAGTTTTAGCTTTAACTTCATGTCAGGCTACAGAACCCTTTGGTGGCATTTTTTTCCAGTATAATATTTTTGCTTTACTGGCCTTTCTGGTTGATTTTTAACACTATTTTCTGGTATGACACTTGCCTGAGTACCAGCTTATGGCACACCTGAGCTGAATTGTTCTTTAATGAAGGATTTCATTCCTCTCTACAGCCTTTGGTGAACAGGCTCTCAGTGTACAATTCCCTCCTCTACCAGTCTGAATGGCCTTTGCTGATTTCTCATTCACTTCTGCTCATTTGGCTGCAAATACTCGGGGAAATGGTTGAATTTCTTTCAGTGCTTGCAGTCCTTCCCCTCAAAATGGGCCATCATGAAGCTCTGAAGTCCATGTTTGCTGTTCAAGGAAGAAGGGAGGAAAGTTTCCATGATATTGGCAGCACCAGGCATTTACTTCATCATGGAAAGCACAGGGAAACATCAGGGAAGCTAAAGGATGGGAAACCCCACTTGAAACTATTTTGAGTGCCCTGTGCCTGGAGAAATCCCTGACTTGCTCCCTTCTTGGCTCTCCAGGTTTCTTGCATCTGAAGAGGAGCACAAATGCCATGAAATCACAGCTTTTGTTTGCTGGAGAGTTTTATTTTTGTCTACAAAGCTCCGTAGCCTCGTCCAGCCCACTGCTCTGGCTTTCAACAGGATAAATCCTTCTTCCCAGGGCCTCTGGGGTGAATTAAAATCTCCACTGGGTCTGGCTGAATTCTGCTGGCTGGTCCCTTCCTGAAGAAGGAAATGGCACCGTGCTTCAGGAAGGAGCAGTAAAGTGTCAGGGTCAATAAGGTGTCAACAGGCTGACAAACGGTGTCCACACAGCCTCAACTCACACATCCCGGCTGCTCTCCAACCAGACAGCCCAAATTTTCTGCCTAAATTGCTGCTTGTGGCTGAAAACCAGGCCAAGCTGCCTGGGCATCTCTGTTATCTTCCCCAATGTCTGGGTCTTGCAACCAATTTTCACTCATACTTCATTTCACATCTTACACAGAAAAGTCTCTGTACATTTCATTTAAGCTGGGATTTGCCATTCATTTCCCTGCTGAAATTAATTGAACTGCTTTCCTGGAGCATGCAGAAGCTCTTGCTCTGTAACACATCACAGATTTCCATGTGCTTTGTTTGAAAAATCTGCTACTAAAAAACCATGCAAATAATTGAAGATGCATTGTTTAGCTGGGGCTGCAGCTTCAGGTTGTGACGAGCTCAAGACTGAAATGCTCATCTCCACTTGTGGCTCCTGTTTGCAATTTGTGTTTTTTCTTATTCGTAGTATGAAAGCAACATTCTTCTGCTGAGAGATGGATGCAGCTGGAGTTTGGTGGCATTGCTGGAGTGAAGGCAATATTCTCACCTTTTCTTGTTGATTCAAGCAAGTCTTTTCCACTCTGAAGGATTACCATGAGCTTGGTTTTCCAGCCTTGCTAGGAAATGTCTTGTATCCTTTGAAAATAGGAACATTCGAGTTGCAATTGGCATGGGCTGAGCAAGCCCTTATTAATGAACCATCCTGTTTTCCCTGCTGTAACTTCCATGCCTGCAGAGCAGGAGCAGGAGGTGACACTTGTGGGCATCAGGCAGGGTGGGAGCTCAGCTCAGCTCCTCCAGTAGATCAGCTCTAATTCCAAATGTGGCCACAAATGAGGTGACCATCCTGCCTGGCTGGGATAAAACTGGGAGTCAGGAGCTCCAATTAGTTTGTTTATTGATAGGAGGAATTGCTGTAAATCTGCTTTGGTGGTGTTTTGGTTTTTTTTAAAATAAAAAATAAAGACACTTTTGTTCCAATAAGAAACACTTCAGGCAGCTGAGCCACGAAGAAAAGTAAAAAGGAATAGTGGAATTTGGTGCATGATGTTATTTATAAAAATGACTTTCACATTTCTGTGGTTTCTTCGACCTGGAAAAGCAAATTTGCCCATGTTTTCGTTTCCTAAGAGGAGATAAGAACCCCACTCCCTGGAAAAAGCTCAGTGAAAGGCTCAGCCTTGATGTGTGCTGGCTTATAAAGCACTGCTATATGGAAACCACAGAAATGGAATGTAATTGCAAACTCTGCTCCATCCTATATATACAGTGCCTAGACAGTCTGGGCAGCTCTGCCCAAAGCAGGGGCTTGTTCTGAAGGAGCCAGAGCTGTCTGGGTGTCTGGTCACCCCTCTCTGCCCCTGCTGTCCCCTTCCCCACCTCCTCCTGGTGCCCCTGACACCTTTCTGGTCCTTCCCCCGTGGTCAGAGAAGAGCTGGTGTCCTCAAATCAATGAGAGCTGAGTGCAGGGAGGAGGATTTCCCCACTCAGCAGTGTGCAATAGTGATTTTACTCCCTCTGTCAGAAATCCTGCTGTAAACTGTAAATGTGGCACATCAGGCTGGCAGCCCTGGATCTGCAGTGAGGTGAGAAAGAACCCACCCTGCATCTCCCTTCCTCCCCCCCACTGACACACACTCCAGCTTTTCCACATTTCTCCACTCTGAATCCTCCTCACCCATTCAATATTTGATGGCTGAGTAGGTGGTACAGTCCTTTTCTGCCCCAAATGGGATCAGTTGCCTCCTGGAGCTCCAGCCCTCATGTCCTGGTCACTATTAGCAAATGAATTTCTCTGAATTACCTCTGCAAAAGGCATATTGACACCTACTAATTTTGGTTGATAAATTTCCCTGTTGCACCAACAAATCAAGAAAAATTAGTAAAATACCATGATGATTAACTTAGGAGTCTTAATCCAGTGAGAAACTCTATACTGGGGGCTGCTCAACTCTGGCCCAGTGATCTTTGAAACAGTGCATTTCTATGGGTTTAAAATGTATAAAACTTGGGGGAAAATCCTGCAAAATAGGTGTGTGTGGAATATTTTCCTTGGCACATCCTGGCCTGTAAATCAAGTAATGCCTGATTCTCCATCACTTCAAATACAGTGCTGGAGAGTTTCTATTCTCTTCCTGCTTTTTGGTGACACTCAGAGCTGCTGTTAGGAAAGGAGTTGTTTTCTGCTCATTTGTTTGGGTCTCTCTGCATTTCTCAGCCTTGTCATGCAATTATTTGGCTCCTGGTTATCAACAGATAAACTCTTTTCTTTTTTGCTCATTTTTTTTTCCAAGTACAGACTGAACTCTGCTTTTTCTGTCTTTGCTCTCAGCTGTCTGAAGCAGTGATTTGGGTGAGCTGTGGCCTCTGGGGGGTTGTGGCCCTCCAAGGAGGTGCCTTGGAGCAGCTCAGATCCAGCCTGTGGCAGTGCCAGACAGGCCAGAGGACGGGGCCACCCCTGACCCGTTCCTGTGTTAAACCACATCCTCAGGGCTGTGTTTGTTTAATGTGCAAACAGCACCTGGAGCTAAATGTGGGTACTCCAGGAATGTCTCACTCCCTGCAGGGCAGGATTGGGGCACCCTGCAGCCAAAGCACCCGGGCTGGGCAGGTTGTGCCCCAGTCCCCTGGCTGGGTTTGCCTCTTCTGGGATTTCTGCAGCAAAATCCTGGGCTCTCTCCCCACCAGCTGCTGCTCCTGGTGGGTCTCCATGGGCTGGGAGCTCCTGCAGCTCCACAGCTTTGTGCAGGCCACAGGAAAATACCCAGCTTTTAGCTGCTGGTGCCTTGAATTGGATTTAAACCGGAGCAGATCTATAAATAAAAGACCCTCCAGTCCATTGCCAGCCCTCTGCAGTTCAGGCCTGCCAGACTCACTGCACTTCCAAGGTAGCTATTGAAATAAACTCTGTATTTGGGGGACATATACACTTCCATTTCCACCTCAGCCATTTAGGATCACATGAGCCTTTAAAAGCTCTCACAAGCTTCAATTGCCTGAGCTGATTATGCACAAATCTGATTTGGGTGCTGGCTCCTGTTCCTGTTATCATCCTATCCTATTTCAGCCACCCCTCCCACCTCTCCCATAGTTATGGAATCCAGATTTAAGGGGATTTGCCAGAATATCTACAAAAACCTGTCTTGCTGAATGGGAAACTGATTCCAATAATAATTAATCTTTCCAGCAAAGCTTCTTTTGCAAAAGTTGTGCTTTTGCTTTGCCCAGCTACCAACACATCCCAGTCACTTTATTCCTTTCCTGCTCTGCTTTATGTGTGTTTTCCTAAGGAATGACTGTATTTTTTAACACAAGAGCAAGCAGGGCTAGCTGTATTTCAGTAAAAAGAGACAAACAGAAGTCAATTTACACTTGGAAAGCACAGAGATAAAGCAGGGCTATGAAAATCAGGTACTGAATTTTAGGTTGTCAAGCAATGAACATTTAATGGCAGAGGTTTTTTCTTTAATGGATGAGAAATTGCATATAGTTCTCATATTCTCTGCTGGGGCTGTCAAAGTTTGGGGGAAAGTGCTGCACAAGCACTTTTCCTCCTGAAGAACAAAAGAACTGCATAATCTGTCATTTTGTTCTAACTTTTTGTTTAAAGCTGCCATAATCCTCACCCCCACCCACTCCATTTAGGATTATTTCTGAGCAGGATTTCTCTCTTTATTTTTCAGGGCTAACTGGAGCCTCACCTGTGCTCCAAAATGCATCACCTGGTGCTGCAGTCTTTGCCCACAGCACCACTGTACAAGGTTGTCTTCTAAAACCTGCACATAAAGGATGTAAACCTTTTTTTTTTCTCTTTCTCTATAAGCCTAAGGAGATTTAAAAGTCATTGGGAAAATGTCCAAAAAAGAAATGAAGTGTTTAATAATGCTATTTTTGTCCTGGACTCTGTGAATTCCTCACGTCTTCCCCTCCTCCCCTCTCTTCTGATTTGCACTGTGGGATTAATAAACTGATTTAAGTGCAGATTTTGAACCTGAAAGGTTGCTTCTTTCTTCTGCTGAGGTATATCCCCCTCTGGGCCAAGCTGACCTTGAATTCCAGCCTGGCAGCCCCCAGGGAGTTGGAGGGGGTGATGCTGGGGGTGCTGAACCTGCCACAGACCAGGGAGGGCTCAAAGGGGGACCCCTGAACCTCCACCCACAGCACCTTGAATTCTCCTCTGCAAATTCAGCACTGGAGGAGGCCCTGCAGGAGAGGGGTCAGAACCTCTTTACAGGGACCTGAGACAGAGCAGGGCTCTCTGGTTCCCTTCCTGCCTGTGTGCCTCCTAACAGCCTTGCCATGGCTGATGGAGAGAGTTCTTTCCTTCATTATTTCTGCTCATCTGGAACAGTTTTTTAGCTTTCCTGCTTCACTGGTTCATACATTTCCCAATTACTCCTGTTTTCTCCCTTGTGCCCATTAAATTCCCTCTCCCCCCCCACCCCCCTTCCTCGGAGTATTAATTAAAAATATTCAAATTTAAAACCTGATTTGTGATAATCTTTTGAAATCATTGAGGGCTTTTGGGATTCTCTGGGTGACCATGTGTTAGAGACAGAAAAAATGCACAGTTTGATGCTGAGGTTGCCCTGGCTGCTTTGCACTGGGGTCACTCCAGCTTTTGCTCTTTTTAGGCCAGGTGAGAAGGAAATTAAATAATTCCTTCAGTCCATTCCTCAGCAGGATTAAGGGTGTATAAGAGATTATAAATTAGCAATACTTGTACTTCATATTCTGCTTCAAACTAATTTGAGACAGAATAAGATTTAAGCCTCCTGATTAAAGCTTAATGAAATATGAGAAATTACAGAGTTAGGAGAAAGGAAATGAGCCTCTTGTCTTTGTGAATGAAGATGGTCTAGAGTGTACTTTATAAAATACTTCCATTACACTACTTCTACTTTAACTCATGGATCTTCCAGCTTATTTAGAGGTAATTTTCTGGCATTGTCACTACCTGGATAATTAGTTATTTGGGAGAGAAATAAAGGTATTTTGTTCTCAGGGTAAAAGCATCATCCTTAAGTGATACAGGTACTTGTTGCCAAACTTATTCCAAATTGCCTTAGGAGCTGAAACTTCCTCTTTGAATAATGTTAGGAAACCAATTAAGTCTCAGAGATGCAAGTAGAGGTATAAAATATGGAAACCATGTTGTGAGCCCAAGTTTTAGCAGGAGTTACACACTGTACCACCATTCCAGTCCATCTTTGCCCCAGAAAGTATTTGCTCCTGATTTATCTTTGTTTGGCTTTGGTTTTGCACTAGAAAACCCAAACAAAATGATTTCATGTTTGTGTAATATTTTAAAACTTACCTATCCAAAAGCCACAAAACCCAAATAACTCTTTCCCCTCATTTTTTCTTTTTTTATGATGTGGCAAAGCACAAACTTACCAGAGGAAACACAAACAGCACATCCTACAGAGATGTCATTTGCCACCTTGTTTATCCTCATTTGAAATGTGATTTAGGGCTTGGATGGGTTGAAACCGTGGGACAGGTGGCAGAGAGGAAATCGTGGGACAGAGCCAGAGTTTGCAGAGGGATGGGAGAGTTTCCTTCCCACCCCAGGAAGGAGTGCAGGGGGCTCCAGTGCCTCTCCTTGGCTGTCACAGCCTCAGAACCCCTCCAAACCCCACCCTGGGAGTCCTGCCAGCCAGGGCTGATGCCTTCCCAGATTTCCTGAGCTTTGTCCCCTGTTTTTGTGACCCAGAGCTCGGGGATGCAGTGACAGACCCTGCCAAGCCTTGCAGCTGACAGGAGAGCAGAGGAGGCCGCTCCTTTTATTCGCTGAGCTTTGATTCCTCTGAACCCCTTCTGTGCTGGAGGAGAAGGGCAGAGCCTCCTTGAGAGGTGCTTTCTTCTGCATTTCAAGCAATATCTGATCACCTGGGATCAGCTCAATAATCAGGATTCCCTCTCTGGTTTGGATCAGAGCCGCCGCTGCTCTCTCGCACAGTGCTGGCAATGCAAAGCAGCCCCAAACTTTGCCAAAAAGGCAGAGCTGTCAGCATCCCTGGCCAGAGCACAGCTGGGAATCCAGCACTGGCAGCACTGGGAGGGCTCCTGTGATCCCAGAGAACCGCGGGGAGGTTGGGATTTCCCTGAGTGAAACTCAGCGCTGCCCCAGCAGAGCTGCCTGAGCATCCTCGCCAGGGGTGGTTGGTGCCTCCTGAGCCTCCTGAAATGCCCCAGGGGATGTAAAACCCCTGAGATTTAGTGGTGAGCATTGCACTGAGAGTGTGACTCCATCACACACCAGTGAAACACCTCACAGCAGCTCCAGGGCCCTGTCAGGTGTTAATTCCAGAGGCAAAAACAGCATTTAGGTGGTCAGCATCTACTTAAAAAAAAATTCAATCCTAATGATACTTGATCCATTTTTTCCTAGATTAAATAATAAATCTAAAACCATTTATTTCCCTTCCCCCCCTCCAAAAAAAGGGCATTTTAATTTTTAATGCTTTTAAGGAAAAAAAACATTTCTTGAGAAGTCACAAGTGGAGATATTTTATGTTTCATTTCAGAAGATTTATGGCATGAACAAACTCTCTCCTAGTGAAAAATGAATCAGGTTTTTCAGATCTCCACTGAGGGTTTGGAGGAGTTTTTAATTATATAAATGAGATACAGAAAGAGAAAAGTACATATATGTGTTTTCAGTGCTTGAGAAGTGTTTTCAGTGCTTGAGAAATGTTTTCTCTGAGTTCCACACACACCAGGGCTCTGCTGGGCTGCTCTGCTGAGCATTTGCAGCAGCACAGGTTTGTAAAAGCCTCAGGAAAACAGTTGCATAATTGTATTTACTGAATTTCCCCATAAAGAGCAGTTTTCCTGCCTGAGAAAAACGTTTTCATTACAAAAGGTCTAAGTAAATACAGTCATGTTTCCAGAATTTATTACTTCTCGGGGAAAACATTTTATTAGGAGCTTTATTCCATTACAAATGCTGAATAGGAATTCTGGAGGAGTTGTGTTTGTTTTCTGAAGCGTGCTTAATTTAAGCTTCACCATTGGCCACGACTTCTTCATTACCATACTCAGTAATGGACTTGCATACATTAACATCCATTTCTATGTCCCTAAGAAGATTTTCAGGGGGAAAAAAAAAGAGCATTATATTAAATACCCCATTTTCTACCAGAAGAAAAGGTTATGGCCAATTAGGGATGCAAGATCCCAGCTCCCAGTGATGTCAGAGAGCTGAGAAAACAGGAAGATATTTCCTATTTGACAAATTCCCTCAAGGAACTTGTCATTTGTCAGCTTTGTTTCTATCTATGAGTAACCTGGAAGTGATTTAAAGGTTTTTTTTTTTTTATATTCAATTTGTAGTCAGCTAATTCCCTCTGCAGAAGGAGGTGAACAGAGAGGGGAAAGTTTGGAGGTCTCTTGTGGGAAAGTTCAAGTCTTGGTGATGAACTCAGAAATGTGGAGCACTATTTGGGGGTGAGCTCCCAGCCCTCCTGTCTCCAGAAAGCTGGGAGAACAAGTGAGAATCAGTGCCAGAGCAGCAGACACAGCTGTGAGTAGTGTGAGGGAAAAGTGGGGTTTCTGTTTGAAGCTCCTGAGAAGCAGTCACACACTCCAGCAGAGAGATGCACCTCCTGTGTCAGCTCCTCCCTATCCACTTACAGCCAAGGGGCAGGGCTCAGGAGCTGGATTTGCTTCAGAATTATGTTATTCACTCAAAGTCTTCCCAAACTGTTTAATTCTTCTTGGCTGATTTTTTTTTTGTTTTGTTTTGTTTTGTTTTGTTTTGTTTTGGGTTTTTTTTGTTTGTTTGTTTGTTTATTTGTTTGTTTTTACCTGGGATTACTGCAGCCCAAGTGGACTGAGTCAAAAAATCTCATTAGCAAGGGAGGAAATTCTATCAGATATCAACAAAATAAACCAGAAGAGTAATCAGCCTTCAGAAGAAAAGCTTCAGGTTGTGGAGGCACCCTGGAGAAGAAGCTGGGGAATGGTTCAGCTGAGGGGCCCTGGTCTTGGGGGGCAGATTCAAAGGCATAACACTGAACACCAGGATGTAGCATTTCTAAGAGCATTTACAAGTGTGTGATGGCCATACCTAAAAAGAATGCCTTTTGAACCAGCTGGGGGCTTCAGAAAGGTTGAAAAAAAGAGAAATTAAGCAAAAGTTTTGTGTGATGCAACACCTGGGCTTGGTGCTGAGAGAAGAGGATTAAGGTGAGGGATATCTTGGGCTGACATTGCCAAGGTGAGATACAGAAGATATGATGTGCTGTGCAAAGAATTGTTCAGGAGCAGTAGAAAGCACATTTTGGCATAAAACCCAGCAAAGTGTGCATGAGCAAGAGAGCTGCTTCCCACAGACATTCACAGCATCACTCAGTGTGCTGAGAGTTCTGAAAAGTCTGTGCCCAATCATGGAATTGTTCAGGTTGGGAGAGACCTCTGGGCTGGCAATGAAGCCAGCAGTGCCAAGGCCTCTGCCAGCCCACACCCACACACCTTTTCCATCCCTCCAGAGGCTGGGACAAGGCTGGCACTGCCTCATCTCAGGTGCAGGCAGGGCTGCTGCCCCCCAGGTGCTCCCAGCCTTGCCCTGTGCCAGTGCCACCCCCATGGCACCACCAGGAACCCCTGCACTGCTGCTTTGGGCAGCCACTGGCACGGCTGGGCTCGAGGTGGTGAATTATTTCAGCAACAGCCAGCTCCAGAAGTCAACCTGGGCTCGAGTTTCCTCTGCAAAGAAGCAGAAGGTGAAGCCTGAAATCCCTTATTCTGTAAGGGTTGGTGCTGGGTCTGCTGCTCACATCTGTGTGTGACAAGCAGTTCTAGAGCAGCAGACAAGGAAAATAACTTGTCAGCTCTATTTTCCTCTGGGATAAGCTCTTTAAAAACCATCATATTTTCCTGTAATTAAAGCTTTGCAGAGGGTTTTAGAGCCACATGCTCAAAATCTTCAGGAACAGCAGAGGGCTCAGTCCTTTCCAGGATCACACAGGGGTTCCATCAATGCTCTGGCAGGAGAGATCCTGCAGCAACCACGGGAGGGGCTGTGGAGGCTGAGATAGGACATTTATCCACCTGGAGATGCCAAAACCCATCAAGGAAGAAAGACCTGGGGCTCTGGGGGCTCTGGTCTAAAGGAAGGTTGGAATAGGTGGGGCTTTTGTGTCCCTTCCAACCCAAACTACTCCGTGCTTCTGTGAGAAATGTGAACGTGGGGAGGGTACCCCTGAGCAGGATGTGATCAGTGGCTTGGCTGGTGCTGGACATGGTTCTCCAGCAGCCCCAGAGGGCCTGGGGGGGTTGCACAGCATTTCTGGCTTTGATAACAGCTCCTTATCCACAGCACCTGGGATGGATTAATCGCTGCCTGCCACGGGGACAGCATCTCCAAACAAACACCCGGAGCCCAGGCTGCTACAAACAGCAGCAAACCCGAGAGGGTTTCAACTTGCAGTTACATTTTCTTTGCTAACCACTTCTGGCTGGGGAATCCCAGCCCTTGCTGCGAGCTCTGGGGATCTTTTCCTTCCTTCCTGTGCTCGATTTCAGCAGGTCCCGTCCCTAACCTGACACACACAACCCAGGGCGTGCTGGGCTTGCCTACCTGCTCCTGCCTCTGCCAGCGCTGGCTGCTGCTTGTCTGCTTGGAACTCAGCCTTCTCCTGCTTTTCTGGGATGCAGGAAGGGAGAGACAAGAAGGCTGGAATGACTCACCGAGAAGACAAAAGGATTGTGCCTGTTTTTCACACTCACTTTGCAGGGCAGCCGCTCACATCCTCCTAAAGCAAGCAACCCAGAAAGAGGTGGGAGTCTCCACAAGCCAGACATGCTGTCTTCAAATTAACAAAGAATCGTGATTTGTGGCATTTTTTTTAAACATCCAACACCCAAATCTTCTGAGTTAAAATCTATTCTTTTGAAAGACAGCATGCATCAAGTTCTCAACATTTAAATTTTGTCTGGACCGTAGAGAAGCTACAGTGGGACTTAGATACAAATCTACAACTGATAAATTAGAGGTAATAAAATCAGGCAGAAGAGAAAGGCTCCCAGCTTTACTTAACTGGAGTGGATTTATCTGAAGAGGAAGGCTTTCCATCTCAGTTGAAAAATGAGATTATATAAAAATCCACCACCAGAACGTGGCAGGTATCACAAAATCAGCCTTCCATCTTTAAATCCATGCAGGCAGGGAAAGAAGCTCCTCAGTCCCTGGCTCCTCACCCATGCAGGTGCTGGGAGCCATCCAAATCTTACTGCCTGAGGCAGCCCCAGTGACATAAATCACCAGCAGCTCCTGGCCTGGCCCCTGAAGTTGGGACATCGAGCACTGAAGCACTGAGGGTGAAGCTGCATCTGCCCCTCTGACACAAATTAAGTGTAGGAGCTGTTAATTCTGCACTCACACGTGCTTCTGCAGGTGAGAAAGTGGATCCACAAAGAGTTTTGTGGAGCTTGAAGCCAAAACACTGAGAGCTTTTGGCGATTTGATCTGTGAAGATCCCCAGTAGATTTCATCCTGTGTCCCAGGCACTCATTCCACCCCAAAGACGCTGACAGAAGGGAAGGTTAGCAGAAAATCTGCACCTCTGCACTGTAAAATCTGGAAAAAATCAGTGGGGAAAAGAGATGAATCTCTGATTTATGGCTCAGGCAAAGGTTTTCCTCCTCTTTGTGCTGGTTTTTGTGGGTACAAAGTGTTCTGGTCAGGGATGTGCCTCTTATTTAGTGGGTACCCACAAGCAAATCCAGGTGTGTAGGGTCCTCCCTGGCACTGCCCTGTGTTGTGGCACCTGAGAGAGCTCTGCTTTCTGCCCTGGACAGAGGAACAAAACTTCCCAGGCTTCCTGAACCCCAAATGATGGGAAAAGGCTGCATTTCACAAGCCTTCAGTTGATTTGGCTCATCCCTGTGAGTAGGATGGGTGTTGGCTGCCCCTGCAAGAACAGACTTGAGGACAAATCACTGCTTGTCTGCATGGCAGGATCACCCACACAAAAATAGTCCTGAACAAAAAACAGGTTTATTGCTTGCTAATTTTAAATCAAATTACCTACAGATTTGCTTGCTGGGAAACAAAGCTCAGCTAATTTCAAACCCAACATTTCAACAAAAATGTGTGTTGGTTTTTGCTCTGAAAGAATTTCCTGTATAAAAACCAGGCTGCATTGTTATTGGAAGTAAACAAGGCAAATGTTTACAAATAGTCCATATGCAGTTTTGGTTTGGGCAGGATATTTTAATTCCACCCATCAAACAACTGCAAAATCCATTCTTCTTCCACTGCTCTCTATTAAAGGCAGGAGAATCAAGTCAGCAGAGCCCAGCCTGATAACTATAAAATAATACACAGCATAAAATTAGATCCTCAAATACACACACATAACAGTACTTGACTCCATCAGCATCTTGGAGTTTACATATAAATGAGAATATGATGATTTAATATCCACTGATGTATGAGGGCAAGCTTTGACACACTGTAGAAGCAGAGAAATCTTTCAACTGCAGTTCACATATTTCATTTAAAGCACAAGAACAATGTATTTAGGGAAGGAAGATCAATAGCTCCATTGCTGTCAGCCCTCTCAATTGCACACTGGGCTCTTTTCTCAAAAAAAAAAGAAATCTTGCTTCTTGAAAAATTATCACAGAGTCATAGAAAGGCTTGGGTTGGAAGGGAGCTTAAAGATCATCCAGTTCCAAGCCCCCAGAATGACATTATGGTGATGGAATGCTGTGATCACCCTCAGCATTGCAGGGCTCCTCTGGGCATTGTGGAGTTAGTCCAAGCTGAGCAACAGAGCTCACTTCTCAAAAGGAGCCAGCAGATCCAAGGTGGGAATTAATGCCAGGTTTCCCAACGAGTCCCCAAGTCCAGGGCTCCAGCTCCAGCCTGGATTTTGCTCTCTCCTTCGCTGACCGGGTTCATGCTGGGTTTAGAGGGAGCACAGAGAGGTTGATGTCACTGGTGATGCACATTCCACTGATGCTGGACCCCTGTGACTCCCTAAAACAGCCTGTGCAGCAGGCCAGATTCCCTGGAGCTGAGGGGGAGGCAGAGATGGGGTGGCAGAGGAATCCCTCCCAGCTCTCTCCTCCGGCCGAGCCCGCAGCGCGAGGCTCGGCCACCTCCTCCGTGTCCAATGTTCCACTGCAGCCTGAGAGCATCGAGTTTTGTGTCTGAGGTAAACACAGGGGAAGGAAAAAGAGGAGTCCTGCCAATGTTTGTGTAGCCTCCCTGCCTGATATCCTGCAACTATCGTACCGGGATTTGCATCGTGTGCCAGAACTTGATGAGAATGATATTTCAAGATCAACTCAGCGCGTGGGTGGATCCTGCTCCAAGACATCTCTTTTTTTCAACTTGAACTAGAATTTACTTACTGGAGAGTCTATTTACACTGCTGGTAGATTTTTGTGTGCTAAGGACCAGGTTAAAATAAATGTTATAAGGAGTAGAGGCAAGCCAGGGCAATCAGTTTAATAACTGTGACATTTCTGGGGCGACTCTGGAGTAGATCACATCAGAGCAGTAATTAACTCCCTGTTATTTATGATAAAGTCAAGTATTTGATGTGAGTGAAAGACATAGGAGAGTTTTAACTGACAGCCTTCCATTACCACAGGCTGCAGAAGCATTTGTAGAGTTGTCAAGCAGGAGATACTCGACGTGTTGGATTTGTCAGGCAGATGTCATCATATCTGTCTGTGCTGATTGCTGGGATTGTGTGATTTACAACTGGGGAGCATTTTTCCACCACCAGAAGCACTGGCAGCTTTTCCTCAGCCTAGAAGAAGAGCTGGCACAAGGATTGGTTGTTGGACCCATGCCTGGATACACCACAGCAGCCCATGGGTCTGGTGAGCTCCGATTCCAAATGGGATCTGGTAGCACAGGGAAGGATTTGAGCCCACCAAACGGAAACTCCCTTCAAAAAAAAAAAGAGTGATTCACACTATTAATATCTCAGTGACATTTTAATTAACTTCAGAATGTCCAGGGAGCAGAGAGCTCACTGCAAACTCCCCATGCTGCTGCCACATCTGTGGTGAGTTAATGCCACGTGGTACATCCCTAACGCGCTCGCTCAGTTTATTTCTGACGAGGTCAGCCCACGATGCAGAAGCTTGTTTTGGAAGCTGATTTGAGTCATCCCAAATATTTGCTGGGGAGTTGCTCTATCCCCACCTGCGTGGGTGAGCCCTGCAGCTGCTCAGCAATCCCAGGAAGCACCCATGGCATGGGATCCTGATGGGATCGGGAAGCCCCAGCTCTCAGTCATCCTACACTGGTTGCTATCTCTGCCAGGGTCAGGAAAAAAACCTCCCAGAGGTTTCTTTTTGTGTGCCAAATTAACATATATGGCAGTGAGAACCTTTTTTTTGCACTTGAGGTCTATGGAGAAGAGCTCTGGGAAAGTGGGAACACGCCCTGATAAACAACAGTTCTGGTATGAGTGTGATTGCTTTAAAAGCTGTGCACAACTGGTTTGTGCTTCCCAGGTAGCTCCTTGGAGATCAATTAGTGCAATATTCTTTGTTAATCTTGTGTCAGGGAGGAAGTTTGGAAGAAACAGTACCTACTGACCTCCAATTTGTAGATTCTTGAAAAACCTGGAGCAAATATATTTAAAACAAAGTGCACTTCTCTGTTTAATTCTCTTTAGACCAATGCTGCTTCCCTGCATTGGAAAGTGACATTTAAAAACTGCTGATGGAAATGAGAAATCTTGGGAAGAGTTTGTCATAGATATCACATGGAAACAGAGAAAAACTTCAGTATATTTATGCTAAAGCATTTAGATGGGAGGAGGACACAAACTGAATGGAGTGATATTTTCCATGATTCCAGGCCTGGTAAATAAGGGAAGCACAGGGAGCACAATGCAGCATCAAAAGCAGGCTAAAAATAAAGGGTTTGGAGATAAATACTCTGTATTTATGTGCTGAGTACAAGAGGCTGTTGCTGGGCCTTTGTAGCTGTTGGTTGCAACAGTGAAAATCACACACTGAGGGAATGTTTGAACACCACGAGGGTTCAGCACAAGCCCTGAAATTACCAAGTATTTTTAGAAGGTATTTTGCACCACAAAGAACCCATTGGAAGTCCATTGGGTTGCTCAGAGAGGCTGTGGGTGCCCCATTCCATGTCCAAGGCCAGGTGGGATGAGGCTTGGAGCACCCTGGGAGAGTGGAAAGTGTTCCAGGGCAGGGGTGGAACTGGATGAGCTTTAAGGTCCCTTCCAGCTCAAACCATTCCATGATTATATGAAAATCAACGTCCCAAGATCCTACCATAGCAGGGGACAGAGGCACCTGCTCACTTGAGATGTTAGGAACTAAAGTCAGCAATTCTCCAGAAAATATTCCATAAACCCTAGACTTTTGGACACCACAAAAACAAGAAAACCCCACTTCTTCCACCATTCACAAAGACTTTCTGGTTGTTCCCAACGCCTCAAGGTTTTTTAACCAGGTTTTCATGGTGTACATTCACCACCCCAGATGATGAAGGCACATCATTAACCTGAAGATTTCACCTGAAAGCTCCTCCAGTCTTCAAAAATTCATGGAGAGGGCACCCAAGTGCTTTAAGAAGACCACAGGGAAGAACAGACCATTGAGAAGACAATGGGAGAATATTAAAAATCTTTGTTTTCCTCCTTCAGTAATCATTTCCTACTGAGTTACCACAAAAAAAAGCAATTCCAGGGCAGAGGATTTCAAATAGCAGTGGAACCATAACACCAGGGAATCTTCTTTAATTACAGAGCCATAACAATGCCCAACATCTCAGCAGCCTTAAAACATAAGTCTTAGCTCAGTAACTTTTAAGGTTTGTTATTCTTTGCCTTGCCATTGAGCTGTAACATCATCCAGGTGGTTATCTGCACAAGGTTTAAATTTCCAATCTATTAAAGCAATCTTAGCAATCTATTATTTCTAAGCCATTGAGGGAAGGTTAAAATGAAAATTACACTGGAGGGAGTAAGTTCTGTTCCAAGCAGAGGTTGAAAACACCTCAGAAGTGGAAAGCAGTAAGGTTTCAGTGGAAGAAGGGAAATGAAATGACTGATAACAGTCATTTAAAATGATTTAAAGTGATTAAAGCAGCTTGAGAGAGGTAACATGAAAGGATTTTTCCCCTCACTAATGTAATGGGGAATTTTCAATGCATGATTTAGACAGCTCCTACCTCCGAGCTGTTTTTGTATGACTGAGTTAGGCTTTAAACACTGTGTTACAGGAACAGAAAATCTCATTTTCAGGAGTACACAAGAAGAGCAGCATCCATCTCCACACAGCCATCCAGGGAACAGAAATATTTGGGAATAACAGTGAACCCAGCTGAATAAAGATTCTTTGACATTAGGATCCCAGCTGGATAAATCACCTTCACAACTTAAATCTGTGTAGCTGTGATGGGCAGAATCCCAGAATGGTTTAGGTTGGAAAGGACCTTAAAACTCATCTTGTTCCACCCCTGCCACGAGCAGGGACACCTTCCACAGAAGCAGTTGGGCCACAGACATGACAATGCTCTGTTTTGGCCAAGCTGAGTGTCATTAATCTGATTTTCCTCTGTTCCTGAAAGTGAGATAGATCCCAGGGAACAAAAACCACGTGTAGCTGTTGGTGCAGAAACAGCAGCAACAAACCTTGAATAAAAAAACCCTTAATACCAGATTTGTTTGTTTTTTTTCTGAAATACCAGCAGTTCATTTTATTAATTTTTATGGTGCTATTGGGAAATTTAATAGTCCTATAAAAGCCTGTTTAAAACTCTCTGATTGTCTTATCTCTTCAAACAAATGCATACTCTGGGAATTTAAAAAAAAAAAAAAAAGAGAGCATCAACAGGATTGGGCCATTACTATGAATAATTTCCCCCTTACACAACTCCTGACACAATAGACAAGAGGTTTTTTTGAGGGGGGAACATGCCAAGGCTCACTAAAAGGGGTGTTTTGTTCCCTGGCCCCTGTTCCCTGGGAGCTGCCACGTGTGCAGAGCAAACTGCAAGGCACCGAGGGCTCCTGGCGAACAAGAGATTGCACAGCAAGTTGTTTGAAAACAAATAATTCAGCCATTTCATGTATTTTCACATAGTAAAAGTGGTTAGTGGCTGGTGGGGATGAATGGCACGCTCAGTGAAGGGAGCAACCAGGCTGGGGCCACTGGAGGTGAGTGGAGGAGGTGAAGGAGGTTTATGAGGGTCCCAATTTTGGCAGAGGGAAGAGGGAAATGGACATTTCACGAGGTGGGGATGAGGGGCCTGCACCTCTGTGTGCCCTCAGAAGTGTCCCTGAGCTCACACAAAGGCTGCATGCACTGTGACAAGGAAGGGATGGGCCAGGTGTGACAGCAGAGCTGTGTCTGTGCCCACAACATCTCTGGGTGGGGATGTGCCTCACTCCCAGCGTGCCACAGACACACCAGAGAGTGTCAAAATTCCCCTTCCCCCTTTGGATGTTGTGTGCCCACAGAGCTGTGCCGTGGAGGCCACTGCTAAGTGAGAATTACTGCCAGGCCTGGTTTGCTGCTCTTTTTGTGGCTTTTCTCATCATTTCCAGAGACAGCCAAGCCCTTCTGGCTTTGCCCCTTTCTATTACACACAGCAGGCAGAGTGGCCCAGCTCCATCCCAGCATGTCCATCTCCATCCCAGTATGTCCCAGCTCCATCCCAGTATGTCCCAGCTCCATCCCAGTATGTCTCAGCTCCATCCCAGTGTGTCCCAGCTCCATCCCAGCATGTCCCAGCTCCATCCCAGCATGTCCATCTCCATCCCAGTCTGTCTCAGCTCCATCCCAGTGTGTCCCAACTCCATCCCAGTATGTCCCAGCTCCCTCTCAGTGTGTCCCAGTTCCATCCCAGCATGTCCAGCTCCATCCCAGCATGTCCAGCTCCATCCCAGTATGTCTCAGCTCCATCCCAGTGTGTCCCAGCTTCATCCCAGCATGTCCAGCTCCATCCCAGTGTGTCCCAGCTCCATCCCAGTGTGTCCCAGCTCCATCCCAGCATGTCCAGCTCCATCCNCTGTCTCAGCTCCATCCCAGTGTGTCCCAACTCCATCCCAGTATGTCCCAGCTCCCTCTCAGTGTGTCCCAGTTCCATCCCAGCATGTCCAGCTCCATCCCAGCATGTCCAGCTCCATCCCAGTATGTCTCAGCTCCATCCCAGTGTGTCCCAGCTTCATCCCAGCATGTCCAGCTCCATCCCAGTGTGTCCCAGCTCCATCCCAGTGTGTCCCAGCTCCATCCCAGCATGTCCAGCTCCATCCCAGTGTGTCCCAGCTCCATCCCAGTATGTCCCAGCTCCATCCCAGTATGTCACAGCTCAATCCCAGTGTGTCCCAGCTCCCTCTCTGTATGTCCAGCTCCATCTCAGTATGTCCAGCTCCATCCCAGCATGTCCATCTCCATCTCAGAGTGTCCCAGCTCCCTCCCAGTATGTCCCAGTAGCCACTCCAGCAGTCTCAGGGCTCACCACCACCCTGGGTGCTTGTTCCCCAGCTCCTCAGGGCAGTGTTTCTCACAGATCACGTTTCCATCGAGTTGTTCTTGGTTCTGATCTTCACAGCTGCAATTTTATCTGAGGTAAATGAGATTTTGGAGGCAGAGACCATAATGAGGAGGTTTTGCCTTCTGGGATCATCTCTGCTGCTGACAGAAGCTCTGAGATGGATGTTTTATGCTCTCCTGCATAAGAGAGAAAATGAGAATGAGGGCAGCAGATCCTGAATGGTGTTTCTGTCTTTGTGCATGAGCTCAAACAGCTCCTCACAATTTCCTCAGGCTGGTGCCAGGGTGGTTCTGCTGTGGGCTGGAGCTGGAAAGATGGGGAAGGATGTGGGGCAAAGAGGTGACAGAACAAGTTTTGAAGGAGACCATCCCAGGCTCACTCTGTCCTCCAGATGTCCTGAAGCACTTGCAGAACACCTTTTCTTTATACAATTTTATTTTCCTTTTAAGTTACTGCACTTCCACTTTTTAACCTAAAAGAGGATTGATTTAGGTTAGATAGAAGGGAGAAGTTTTATGGAGAGGTGAGGTGAGGTCAGGGTGCCCAGAGAAGCTGTGGCTGCCCCTGGATCCCTGGAAGTGTCCAAGGCTGGACAGGACTTGGAGCACCCTGGGACAGTGGAAGGTGTCCCTGCCATGGCAGAGGTTGGAATGGGATGGGATTTAAGGTCCCTTCCAACCCAACCCGTTCTGGGATTCTCTGATCTACCCCAAACCTCCACTGGACAGAAATAAATTGGTTTTGGCCCAATTATGTGAATACTTAAGATGTTGCTCTCCCTTCTTCACCCTCCTCTGCATGCTGAGCATGCAACAGGCAGATACAAGTTAGATTTTATTTTCTTTTTTTTAATTCTCAGAATGAAAGACACCATCTGTGCCATATCCTCCTGTTTATGTCTGCAGCATCTCTGCAGGCTGGAACCTGTCGTGGTTGCCAACACAGAGCCTCTCCAGCTGATGAACTTCTGGGTTTGGTTTTTGATTTTTTGCTATTTTTTTTTCCCCCTCACAGGCATGACTCACATAATAGTGCAGAGAGAAAGAAATTTTCAGTTGCAGGGCTATTTCTGAGAGTGTGCTTGGCACCTGTGCTGAAATCTTGCCTGAAAGAGAAGGTTTAAGGTCCACAATACCCAAAGGCAACATCCTGGTGAATTCCTGACAGGGAGGGTTGAGTGGTAATTCATCCATCAACCTGGAGAGAACTCTGTACCTCTCTTCCAGATAATTGAACTTTAATTTATTTAAATTTAATGGAAAACCATATGGAGAGGAACAGAAAGCTAATTTAAAGCACTGCTCAAAGCAATCAATATGTTAACAGATTCCTTCAACGTTTCACACTCGGTTGCTGAAAAATGTTTAAAATGTATGTTTTTTTTAATTAGTATTATGAAAACACAGGGTTCCTGGCATGTTGTATTCAAAACTCAAGAGCCAAAATAAGCTTCTGTTGTGAAAATTGAAATATCCTCTGGAAGCACAAATCATTTTATTGGAAGTGGAAGTGACAACTGTTTAATATTTTACCAAAAAATGCAGGGTTCTGAAGCCTTCTAAGAAGACACCTATAAATCCTAAAGGGCTCACATCACTGGGTGTCATGTGGCCCTGAAATAAAAGCAGTAAAATAGTTGTAGGAGTTGAATTAACAGATTGAAGTTGGCAGGAAGAACACACCAAGGAGCCTTTCAGTGTAAATGGATTAAATACAGATTAAAGCAGAAGAATGCAAAATTCCCAATTATGCACATCAAAATTTTAATTATTTTTGTATTTTACTTATTCATTTGATGCCCTCAACTTTCCATACTGGGTTTTGAAGACAAGTTTTTTTTCAATGGGAGGATAATTAACACTCTCCTTCTACTCTTAAATGTTGATCTAACACTGACCATGTTCTGTCCCATAGTAAGATCCTTTTTTTACTCAAGGTACAACTTAATTTACTTTTATATTAAACCAAAAAAAAAAATCTGTAGGCAATTTAAGATCCTAGAAAAGAATAAATGCCTCAATTATATTTTATCTTATAAAAATATAATGGTTTAGTGATGTCAGTGAGTTTTATACCTGCAGTTTGTAATTTTCATTATGGTTTCATCTTTTCATCAAGCTCAAAGAGTGCAAGCTGTAAAAATAAGTGAAAGCCTGTTCTTTCTGAAAGTTTAATAACTTGGGGTTGTTAAGAAGGCTGGAATCTGAAAGGAGCAGTAACTCCCTGCTATGAAATTTCAGCAACTTGAACAAAGTCTTATGGAAATTCCATAAATAGATTTCAGTCAAACCTCATTGAGGGCAGGTCTGACTTTCCTGTGGCTTTTTTAAAAAACAAATTACTTTAAGCACCCTTTTTTAAAAAGTTTTTTTTTTCCTCTTTTGGTAGGCAAATTATCCTGCAGCATTTTTCATGTCAGATTTGCCAAGTCCTCTCCCAGAAACTTATTAGCATGATGGTTCAGCTTTGCAGAGACTAATGGCTCCAAAGGAAAAAGAGCAGATATGGGCTAAAAAATCTGCTGTTTTCTTATTTTATTTTATTTTATT
>VZRX01006127.1:0-44314 GCA_013398075.1 Notiomystis cincta
ATATATATATGCACACATACACACCCACCCTTTTTTTTCACTCTACCTTGTACAGAACCTGTTAATTTAGTCTGGCCTCACGAGAGGATGCTTTCACTTTGCATAAACACAACTGAAAACTACAACTTACCAGCACAGACAGTTTAACAGCTGCTAAATTTGACTAAAAGTGTTTAATTTTATCTAGGTTGAAACCTCATTTATAAAAACCATGAGGCAGCACAATTCTGCTGTCAGAGAAGGGGGAAAGAAGCTGTTTTTAGTTCCAACAGGTCAGAGCCATCATTATATGCCAGGAACTGACACTTCCAGGGACATCTACAGAGTGACAAAGGTGGTTCTCAATCTTGTTCCTTAATCCAGGACAGAGCCTCAATTCACAGATTTATGGACTTGATAGAGACTTCATTTGTGTGAACCACCGCAAGCAGACACCCAACTGGACATAAATCCCACACAGAGAAAACCACCCCTGATTCCCCACTGAAACACAAGAATGAATCAAACTGGATCCTGCAGTAGCCTGTTCTGAGTCAGAATTATTCAAATCATTTCCATGAATGACTTAAAGTTGGGAGAGAATATCCACAGCAAATAACACTACACTGGGAAGGGCAGCTTGAAGGAAAGAGGTGGAAACCCACTCCTGGTTACAAGTCAAGAGAAATTACCTAAAATAAATCAAATATAATTCACTGAGGGCAAATACAACAAGCAAATGAAGTGCCCAGAGAGGAGGAGGAAGAGGTAACTGAGCAGCTGTGTTGCTACCTCTGGCCATTCTGCCCAGAGGATGTGGAGGTTGTGATGGATCCAAAAATGAGCATGAATCAGCAGTGCTGTACCACTGCTGGGAATTAAGTAATTAATAAAAATTAATAAAGATTGAGCCCAGAGGGCTTTCTAACCAGGATGGCTGTGCAAGGAGAGAGGCAATGCTGCTACTCTGCCAATGTGTGAGTTGGAGGGCTGCCCCCAGCTTTGGGCACACATTCCTACAAATGTGTGCTCCAAATTGTGAGGAAAACAATAAAAACACTACGAGATCAAAAACTCCACGTCGTATGTGCAATGTACATGTAAAGTTCAATCCACAGCCACTCTGCACTGGGCAGGAGAGTGGGGGCAACTGGGCATGGTATTTGTGGGGGTATTTCTGGAGCACGACTTGGCCGTGACTCAGCTGTTTCTGGAATGACTGGAAGAGTACTCAGAAATCCCCTGCTCTCTGGCACTTCCATCCCTGGAACTGCTCTTCGGAACCATCTCTGATTACCAAATGTATCTGATGACAACAACAAAGACCTAGCACAGAATTAACAGCCAATTCTTCAAGCACCGAGTGCACAAGGCAGCATCCACCCTGAGAAAGTTCATCAACTTCCAAATCACTGAAGATCTTGCAAGTAATCACTGCAGAGCTCTCCCAGAAATATCCCAGATAAAACTGCAGATAAGTGATCAGTTAAAGCTGACTCAGCTGAGCAAGAACCTATTCTGCTCAGAAAAATGCTGCTTTTGGAGCTTCTCTTTAAAACATCCGCAGAGTGAAAATCCCCCAACCCTTGTGGGAATGTCAGACTCCAAACACTGTCTCAAAGGTAAGAGGATTTTTGCCATTATGGTTCTGCATGCCCAAATAGAGGTTCTTATTTCCTCCATTTTTCACTATTTTCCCTCCAACTGACAGTTTATGGTATTCCTAAGAGAAAATAAAAAGAATTAAATATGGCCCTTCCTCAAACAGGCAATAAACTGTATTTCCATTGAATGAATTCTGCATAAGAGAGAGGAGTATAAAAAATAATAATAAAGAAAACAAAACAGGAAGAGACAGGGCATTCATCCCAAGTATGCCTGGGCAAACAACTGTGGTTTTCCCTTGAGCAGCAGCAGAGACTTCCTGGGGCTTTGCTTATTCCTGTGTCAGAGTTAACACTTCCTGACACTTGACTTCTCAGGGCTTCTTTCTCCTGCTCAGACTGTGCCACACTCATCTACCTGGCCTTGAGTTCACCTCAGGCTGGCTGGCCTAAGAAAACTCAAGAGTTCAGCACCTTCCCTCCCCAGTGATGGCTAAGAGAAATCTTCCAACCCATTACAACCTTCTCCTTCATTCCTCCTTTGTTTTTACAACAGCCTTTAAATCCCTGCTGTCCTGCTCTTCCTCCCTGTTGTTTTTTTCCCTCTTTACAAGAAAAACAAGAGCCCAAACCGTCCAGCTCACCTTTTTGGAGAGGGGTATGATGGTGCTGGGTCGGACGAGCCGCCGCTTCTTGCAGCTGAGGACGGGGCGGGTGCGGGCGGCCACACACGTCCCGTCCGCGGGGACCAGGGACAGGCGCTGCTTTTTGTGCAGCAGCTCCTCAGCTTCCTGGCCATCTCCCTGAGCGTGTTCTGCCAGGCCAGGCTGAAGACTGTCCCACAAGAGAGGAGAATAAGAAAACCCCAGTTAGTCATGCAGCGCTACCAGCAGGTTCATGGTTCACACCTGAGCAAACACTCCAAGCTGAGTTTGAAGCTCTGCAGTTCATGGAGCAACAGGTTTTATTAAACCAACTACATTTTTTCCTTTTACTTCGGTCACCGTCCACTCTCCCATGACTGAACCTTTGACAAAATACCTTTGGAAGCTCTGAACAAAAAAAAAAACCCCAGCACTGAAAGCCCATCACAGAGCAAAAGCCACTCTAGACCTGAACAGTTTTAACCCTAGAATTCAGTTTCCTCCAGAATGAGAATTTGGGGAATCTTAAGATGATGTTTTGATGAGTCTAAATGCCAGAGAACATGCAATTTTATAAAAAAAAATATTTAACCCTGATGTAAAGTTGGTTCTGATGAATATTTGAGATCTGTAGCCGTGCCCACTCTCAGCAGTGACCCCAGAAAGGTGCAGTGTTAACATCAACCTCTCTGTCTTAGGCACAAAGATGCAGCAGCCCTGGCATCAATACCCCGTGCCCCGAGCAGATCCCAGCGCAGCAGCGCCTCATCTACGGAACCTTTTCAAGTCTATTCTACAAGTGTTTCATTTCTAAAAATGCAAAACATTAAAGCCCTGTGGTCTAAGGATGTGCAGTTCAAAGGCTACAGGGATACAAAGGGCTCTCTTACAGCCTGCAGTGTTCCAGCTGCAGCCATGGGCTCCTTGTTCTGAGCTTCCTATGCCTGCTCGCACTACATCGGAGCAGGAGCCATCCCTGCCTCCTCAAGGCACTGAGGAAGTGCAACGTTTTTCAAGGGTTTTCAAGTGGTTCAACCCTGTAGCATCAGGGAATGTCTTTCACTTGTTTTCATTTACGCACTTCAAGACTTTCTCGACAAAAGCAGCCTGGAGAAATAAAGAATTTAGGAAGTTTTAATCCCCAGATCAATGGGATCCCTCCGTAACTCCAATAAAGTGGGTCAGTGGTTACAGAAAATTCTGTAGCAGGGCATTAATACCTTTGAATCACACAATTTGCAGATGTATTCTTTCTCATAAAGAAACAAGTTTTGCCCATGCTCAGAGCACAGCTGCCTGCAGGGCTTGTTCATGTAAACACAGCTCACTTTAATTCCATTTTCAGCAAAACAATGCAGCAGAAAACCTCAAGCTAGCAATCTCCTCCAAAGTGTTTCCAGTCATGATCTACTACTGTACTTTTTGAAAAAAGACACCATTTATACCATTACCAACCCAGTTATGACCCAGTTACAGCCTGGGTTTCCAATGGGACATTGCCAAGATCCTAAAAGCATAAGCTCTTCCCAGAATATCCACGAGCTTACGTGTTAATAACTCCATTGACGGGTCTTGGTGCTCCACAGGGCTTGGCGGGATGGGATTCAGGAGTATTTGCAGCAGAAATACCCAAGTTTTCTAGTGGCTGGGATCCAGACACACTCTAAGGAAGGGGGAGAAAAATATAAATTAGTAACAACTTCTTAAATAGTCACAATTTTCTTATTCCTGGATTCTAGTTGAGGATTCTGCATTGTAGCCATGGATTTCCACACAGGACTTCAAACAGAGTTCAGAAGTCACTGTGTGAACAGGAGACCAGGGACACAAGGAGATCTCAGGGAGCAGCAAGAGGATGGATACATGGCAGCTCTTTCATTCCAAGATCCAAAGGACTTTAATTCCCCTCAGGCAACCAGGAGCATGAAAGACTGGGGGCTTTAAGGGTATTTTAGCATTTTGTCTCCATGGCACAAAGAAGTTCATCACCACCTGTAAACCTCTGCAGTCTCTCCTGCAGTTTGGTTTCTGTTCTGAGCCATGTGTTGGAAGCTCCTGCCTAAGCACTCTGGGGGAAAACAGGGAGGGAGGGAGGGGGGGAGGGAGAGGGGAACAGACTTGCAAAACTGAATTTGCATTTTAACTTGCTACCTGTGCAAACACAGTCCAAACAGCATTTTAAGGAGTGTTTTAAATGAGTTGTGAACCCAGGCTGCAGGGTTTGGATGGGAGCAGGGTGAGTCTGTAACACCAAAAGTGCTGGATAAACACAAAACTGGAAACACCATTTGGCAGAGGAAAATGACTAAAAATTGAGTAAAAAACACTGTGCTCCCCAATCCCTTCTGCCTGAGATCTGCAACATAAACCCCCATGCTCTGAGGGAGCAGGACTGTCACCAAGCCTCCAAGGACACACTGGCTTTGTACTCCCACCAGTGACATTCCTGCTCCCCACCCTGGCACAGCCCAGTTTGTCCATACCTCTGGCATTCACCACCTCCAGCCCCACCCGTGCAGCCCCTTGTTTTTGGTGTCAGACATGCAGTTTAAACAGACACTTTAACCTCCCTGGGGTTAAACTTCATCTCTTCCTTCGTGCAGCACTTCCTACGCTCCCTGCCCCGTCTCTCGCCAGGGTTCCCCCGTTGAGCACACACAGTGGTGATGTGGTTCAAGTACCAAGAAAAAAGGCACAGGTCTGACACCACACAGATGGTCAGCCAAGCCCCCTGCTTGGCCCTGACTCCATCCCAAACCCATCTGGATTGTGGTGATTAAATCTTCCTGCAAGCTCCCCCCGACTCAATAAACAGCAAAAGCAGACCCTGGCAGTGCTGGATTAACGGTTTCCAGAAGAGCAGAGACCTGAGTCACACAGGGAAGGGCAATTTCTAACAACTCAGACAACTTCTGCCTGGGCCTGTTTGAGGAACTTTGCTGGGGCTTTTACACTTCTGCTAAAAGAGACCTTTCTCCTATGGGGCACAAAGACAGGATGAGACCAACTCATGAGACGGAGGAGCAAGACCAGATCACACTTGAGACATCAAGTAAACCCAGCAGCCCAGCCAGGTGAAGTCAGTGCAGGAGCTGAACACTTTCCTTCTGCTTTCCAGAGGCTTGGCAAGGCTGAGCCTTCACGTGACACCCGCCGGAGGCACCCGGTGCAGCAGGGCGGGTACTCATGACTCATAAGCTCTTTTGAAATCGCTAATTTTCTTCTCTAGAAAGGGTCTTAAAGGAGGAACTTCTTCTCCAAGAGCTTGCTCCATCTTGGTGGTTCGAGATAGGAGCAGAGGGACTCAGTTGCTTCCTGTGGAGGAGCTGGAAAGCATCAATCCAACATATTTTTATCAGGAGCAGCCCAGGCTCCCTTTATCACCCTGAGATGGGTGTACCCTGACACACGAGCAGAGCCAACACCTCCTGCACTCTCACTCTCACATCAGCTCCTGGTGCACCTCCCAAGGCTGTGCTGTTCTCCAGGGCTGGCTGGGCAGGCAGGCTGGCATCCAGAGCAGCATTCATCGCACCAGGATCTCACCCTTGCTCCTGACTGAGCTCTTCTATGTGATTTGGGTCTGGAAGTCCAGGTCCTTAGGATTCCTGGGACTCTTGGGGGGCATCAAAGATTCAATTGTAGCACATCTGCTGTTGCACATCAGGGCAGCAAAGCAGCTGTGTGTGGACACAGAGTCATGAGCCAACACCAGGAATGTCCCCTGTATTCCCAAAAAAACCCCAAAAAAGCAGGCAGGTTCAGACCTTCACCTGTTACTAGATATTGTCCTCTAATATTTAGAGTGCAGCCCCCTCACTAGACAAGCATTCCAAGGAACCAAAATCAACAGCCAAGTTATGTCTTCAGGGCTTCGTGTTATTTCCATCTTCAGGCAAAAATATTTATTCACCTACTGAGCTTCCATTTCCCAGCAGATATTCCCAGGCCTTATTTGCAAAGCCCTTCCCTCCACTGGTGATAGGATTAGTTCCTCCTGGGGATTATCAGCCCCATCCCACGTACGAAGCCGATGCCCAAGGACACGGATCCGGCGCGCACCGGCCAAGGGAGGCTCTCGGGAGAGGAGGAGATCCAAGGGAGCCGGGGATGAGACAGGATGGATTCCTCCCTTTGCTGCACGTTGCAGATGTGTCTCTTCCTCTGCCAGCCTGGGGGGAGAAGCCTGGAGGGTGCCAAAAGGAGGAGAGGCCCAGAGATGCCCTCGCGCGCCACCAGGAACGTCTCGGGTAATCTGTGGCTCGAGCAGATCAAGGCTCTGACTCAACACGCCGCCCTAATGAGCAGCCCTAATTAAGCACAAACCCAGGGGCTGGGTGCCGGAGGCGGCAGTTCCCAGGGTGACACTCCCAGCACTGTCACCGAGAGGTTGGGAGTGTGGAGTGATGTGTCCCTGTGGAAGGGGAACAGACCCAGGAGCAGGCTCCAAGAAGGCTCAAAGGGCTGCAGGAGTGGCCACAGGCAAGTGCCACGTAGAACCTGCAGCCTGTGTTACAGAGGATGTTTTCCACTGCTCTCAGTGTCTGTGATTTGGGTCACTGGTACCTCCAAGACCTGCCAGAGCCATCGGGTGTCCACTGTGAGAGCCGTGCAGTGATAAAAGTCTCTGTCTGAAGAGCTCAGACCCAAGGGAAAGGGAAAAGGGATAATGCAGGAACTGAGTAAGCACAGCAACAAGGAGAGAGAGGGCTGTGAGCAGCCAAACCTGACAGAAGCAAGCAGCTTCTATTCCACCATTCACCAGGAATCCACAGACACTTTCTGTTTTGAACATTCCAAGATGATGTCTAAGACACTTCTAAAAAGGACAATATGATGGTTTTGTAAGTTATATGGAAAATATCTTTACTACATATTAATGTTACATTACTATGGCCTTAAGCTGAAGGAGAGCAGTAGATATCAGGAAAAATCCTTCCCTGTGAGGGTGGAGAGGCCCTGGCAGAGGGTGCCAAGAGCAGCTATGGCTGCCCCTGGATCCCTGGAAGGGTCCAAGGCCAGGCTGGACAGGGCCAACTGGGACAGTGGGAGGTGTCCCTGCCCATGGCAGGGGTGGCACTCGCCCCTTCCAACCCAAACCATTCTGGGATTCTATGGTTCCATGCAGGGATAAAGTCAGGTGGGACAGTCCTTCCCTCTGCATGTTTCCAGGCTGAGAATACACTCATGTCAGATAAACATCCTGATTTAAACAGACAAAAAGAAAATATTCTCCCTATCCCTGATAAATTCGATCATTTTTCTCTGTATCAGCGTGCCATCACAGATTAGCTCCTGAACAACAGCCAATCCATCAGTGCAGGAGCTGCTCCTGGGGCTGTCACTGCACTGGTTTATTGTTGCCCAGGTGTTTTTGGGTTGAGGTGGGAGGGGGACACCCGGACATCGCTGCCCAAAGCCATACACTGTGTGATGCCCGTGATTCCATCAGGCCCTGCCAGCTCTGCTTTCATCTCAAACACCATCTACTATTTCAGGGAGCCAAACCTTCCTTTGTACCGAATTACCCAGCAGTTTGGGGCTCAGCTAATCTGCTAATGGAAGACTTAAACCCCAAACACACATGTGAAAGCCAGTGTCAGGTGAGGAGATCTTTTATTACAATCACCTGCGATAACCCCTTCGTGGTCTGGTGTTAATAAAAAATTCCACAGTATTTCATATTTTCACCCAGTACCAGGAAATCTCTGACAAAGTCTTACCAAGGACAGAGGAAAATACTCCAAGTACAATTTTATGGTCACTTCTAATGAAATGTTTTTACCTGTGTAATACATGAATATTGGTCTATGAACCTCAACTGCAGTGACACCCCATTTCTGCCCAGTCGTGGCACTGGGACAGAAAAGCAGGAATGCTGCAGACTGGCAGCAGAAGTTTCAGGGACCACCCTCCTCTTCCTACTCCACGACTTCCAAACCCTCCATTTTAATACGTCAGTGTGTCCCCCAGGATCCGAAGCAATCACAGGCAGGCTGAAGAGTACAATCAAGCCTTTAGTCTGTGCCCTACATTTCTGCATTAAATAATAAATACCTGGCACTCTGCATAGTTTCCAGTGCATCTCACTGCAATCATTAGTGCCCTTTCCAAGGGGGAATGCTCAGGCAGATATTAAATAGTCACATCTTCAGCAGCCTTTGCTAATCATGCTGCTCTCAGTTTGAGGTACTTTTTTTGCTGGAGGGAAAGGATTAGTTAGGATTTTGAAGCTTCACAAAATGCTAATGCATATTAGAAAGGTGCCCCCAGGAACTCTGTTCTAAAAGGTGTTTAAATCCTATTGTTTATTAACCCCAAAATAACACGGGAGGGTGCGAGCTGTGGACCAAGATCAGTGATTCCCACCTGGAGTCACAGGGATGAGCTGCTCCAGGAGACCAGTGCCATGCTGTGAACATCCTTCTGCCCCACAGCTAAAGGGAGGACCCTTCCCTCCCAGATGCAGGTGAGGCACCTGGCCCAGGCAGCCCCACTGCTGGCACTCACCAACCGCTCGGCCCCAGGCTCCAGCTTGACTTCAGCTCTAACGGGACGGGAGGAGTCATCTCCGGCAGGATCAGGGGGCGAGGCTTCCCCAAGAACTATCAGCCCCTGGAAGAGAGGGAACAGGAATTAACTGCAGAGTCTTTGGTCTCCACAGAGGAACTGCACATCCAGCACCCCTCAAACCCCAGTGCTGCACAGCACTGAACTCCCAGCACGGCTTCCAGACCCGAGGCCAAACCCAAGCCCTGGCTGCTGCCTGGCTTTTCCTGACATCCCAGCTGAACTCAGAGAGGGAGCACAGTGGCTGGAGGCAGCTCACGTGCCTCCAACCCATTAACAGGAGACCTTCACGGACATGCAGAGCCTTACACTTACTGCACACACTCCTCCAATCCAAAGGCACAACAGCCTGCTGTTTTTAAGTGCCTGAAACAGGGTATTTTACAACCAGCTCTGAGCACACCCTCCCTAATTTGGTGTTTTCCTCCACATCTCACCAGGCTCAGACTGAGCTGATCCGAATGTGCCGAGAGCACAATTCCTGCTGAGACACCCAGGCAGCAGTTTACCCTCAAAATACAGAGTTATTTTTGACTGCCTGGTCCTTCCCCTGCTTTGATCTGACACAGCAATGTGTCTGTCTTGAAGGATACACTGGGATGTAAGCTCTAACATATAAAGGTAATTAACCTAAAAAAGAATGACATAGAATTTCTTTGAACTTTAGAACTTGTAGAACTCTGAATTCCTGCAGCAGCTACATTTTAACCTCCTTATGGCCAAATAAGCTGGAGTTAAGTTACACTGATAGAAAAAACAAGGTGTTTCCAAATTCTTTAACTGTTTTCCTTCTACAATTTGAAGCCAAATCCATTCCAACAAGCTCGTGTGTTACTGAAACACGAGGTTGTTTCTCTCGTCTCCTATTGTAATTCCAAGCCCTTTTATGACTCTCTAGTTTTTCATTGGTGCAATCAGAATCTCTTTTACAACCATCCCAGAGCTCAATGACATCAAGATAACGACAGCTGGGTGCAAGAATAATCTCCAGCAAGTCCTATCAGAGATGGGGTATGTGATACTCGTGGTTCTGGTTTTTTCTTCTTCAGGCAGAACAGCCACTACCCAAAACACTCAAGATCTGAACACCCCTGCACCTTTAGCAAAATGTTTTGTCTTAAATTCATGTACTGGGTTATCACAGTTGAGTTTTGGTTTGAAAAATCAAAGAGGATGATCCCGTTGGCCAGAACCTCCTTTCAGACCTGGAGGCTGCAGCCTTAGATAAAAACAGAGGGGATGCTTGTAACCATCACCAGGCCATTTCATGTGCCTGTCAAGTTGTCATCACCTGGTGAAAGCCCTGAACCTTTCACATCATTACATGAGTTTCTCCCATTACTTAACTTTTAGCATATAAATGTTCAGCTATTTTGTATTATGTACTTAAAACCATGCTGCACCATCAGCTTTAAGACAGAAGGAAGATGATTCTTCCTTGAAGAATTGTTCATTTGCCCACTTCCCAGAAGCCTTTTGCCCTAATCTCAGTAATGGATTCTGCTCACACACTGTGCTCTTCCACCTACTCACTTAGAGCCCTCACTCACTCAATTAAGCCTGTTTTTCTGTACAGCTGCATCAAAGTCCAGTCTCCCCCCCCTGCTTTCTACCCCCTGGAAGCCTCTCCCCACCACCCCAGAGCAACACACAGCTTGGGAAAGGCGTTTGCCAGACTGAATTCCTGAGGATCTCTCAGTTGATGCAATACCAGGAGCCTTCTTGCCACAAACTCCAGGCATTCCTCCCTCCAAGGCCTGACATTTAGATGTGCATGTCTGAACAAGTCTCCATAACGATCCCCATCCCTTCTCTGCTCTCCCCCATTCTCCCACCATCTGAGAGCAACTCTAAAAAGAAAATTCCTTCCACAGAGAAAGGTCAGCACCAAGAAATGATCTTTTTTACGGAACAGACTCAATTTTAAGCCTGTTCAGATAGTATCTGAACTAACTTCCTCCACAGGCCACTCCCTTTCCCACTAAGTCTTAGTTGTTCTTATCCCCATCTTTAGCTACTCCCAAAAAGAAAGAATTAGAAGGTTTAAAAACATATTTTTTAAAAAAATCAAAGAAAAAGAGAAAGGCTTGAGAGATGAGTAACAGCATCACACATGCAACAGCACCAGCTCTGCTCAGCACCAAAGACTGATCCTAAAGGAAGGTATTGCTCCCTCCACATTACCATATTGAACCAGGGACAGGAACTGCACTCAGCCCATGCCAAACTGCACCAGAATTAGTCACAGCTTTGCAGTCTGCTCTGGGAGGGGGGGAAAGCATCAGACTTCCCCTCCGCACTCTCGGCTGTCAGCGAGCCCTGGGGAGGCAAAGCAGCAGCACGGGGGCCCAAGGCAGCCTGTGCCCTCACCTTGTTGGCTCTGATCTGCTTGTAGATGTCGGTTTGCTGGCGGATCCGGTACTCCAGGTCCGAGACGTGCGCTTGCAGCCAGTTCCAGCGGCTGACGATGGCGGCGCGGTCTGCTGCCCACCTCCACTCTGCCCTGCGCCTCCTGCAGCGACACACAGGGAAGGGGGTTATTCTGGCACCCACTCCACTCACACAGGCCACAAAGAGCCAAGCAGAACTGACAGACGGACCAAAAGCTCCATCCTGGATGGCAGGACTGACACCAGCTCACCACTGCCGACAATTACCAGGGAATTACAGACGTGCTGCAAGGGCCGTGTCTCTGCAGAGCAATATTCCAACATCTCCTGGTACCCAGGGACTGAAGTCTTCAAAAAAAGGCTCTGTCACCCAAATCCAGCTGAGCAGCAGCTTATACCATGTGGCCACAATTAAAGCTCACTGACAAGTTTCACAACCACCACTGCTGGGGTTTAAAAGCTGGAGAGGACTGACAGGGCCAACCTTGCACAAGCTGCTCCCCTGCAAGGACGTGCTGCAAAGGACAGAGCAGGCAACAGCACAGCAAACCTCAGTTCTGCATCTGATGGAGGGACCAAGCAAATAAAGAAGCCAGGAAATAACAACAACTGTCATCAATCTCTACTGCTGCACTCCAGGGCAGAAAGGAACACAAAGATGGTAAGGAATGGATAAATCCATGCCTCCACTCCCCACATTAAAAGCCACAATATCAGGAAAACATACCCTAAGCATTGTGATTCCCATGAATAAATATTAAGGCTGCTCAGAAAGGAAGAAAACCCCAACATGATGCGGAAACAAAGCATCAGCAGAAAGTGCTGACAAATCCAGTGCTGCTGCACAAAACCTTTGCCACATCTGGATGCTTAGCAATTAAGAAATTAATCACAAAATAATTCCTTTTGCCCATCTCCCCCTCCTTCTGTGTAGCAATTTTGAACCAGCCAGAGCACGTGGGGCAGGGGAGCCACAGCAATGTCCAGATGTTTCCTCCAAAATCAAACCAGAAAAGTCTTCTGCTGAGATTAACCCATTTCAGAGCTGAAACCAGCCACGACAGCAGAAGCAGCACATGATAAATGAGGTTTTGCACTAAGGCAGCCCCAGCTGCAGAGTTGGGAAGGAACAGAAATCATCACGTTCTTCAAAGAATCTCCTGGGTCTCTGCCCTGATTTAAGCACAACTGCTACCTTGCCTAAAAATTAAATAAATACAAAAATATTTAAAAAATACAAAAAAGTCCCAGGGTTATTACAAGTTGCAAATCAACTAATAGAAATACCCTGAAAAGGAGGAGTTGGTTGCTTCAGACTGCAAGTGAAACCCATGCATTTAGAAGAAGACACGTTTTCCATACTCCTGCTGGACCTTTGGCTGCATGGGTGACGTCCCTGCAGGGAATGGGGATGAGGCCACATTTCCACACAACAGGCAACAGCACCCGCTGCCCTCTGCCCTCCCAGCTGCTCCAAGACCTTTCCCAGAACACCTTTAGGAGTTCAAGTCCTTCTCTCTGGAGTATCTTCCTGTGTAAAGCCAGATTTCAGCAGTTTGCTCTTTGAGGATCCACAGAGCCCTGGGAATTGTTTTCAGCAGTAAGTTTTTAGAATCAAATGCTGCAGAGAGCACAATTCCCTGCCACACTACAGAGCACCTCTGCCTGCTGGAACACTGGCCTGTGCTGTTAAATACAGCCCATTCTTTTGCTCAGATTACACAGAAATTGAGATTTAGTATCAAAAAAATAGTTTTAAATCCATTTAGTTTCCTAAGTGACATGGCAGCACAAACAGCAGCAGACCTGCTCCTCACCTTAAAATCAGGACACATCCTACCCCAGAAAAACCCACTGGATTTGAACCAAAAATAACCCAAGAAAGCGAAACACAGTAATGTACACTTCATCCTCTGACACCCTGCGGCAGCAGTGGAGGAGGGGGAGAACAGAATGATGGCTCAGCCACACTTTCCAAAACAGCACCGAGCGTAGTGTGTCTCTATATTTAGAGCTGAGCCTTTCCCAGTTCAGTCCCACCCTTCCCTGTGAGGTGCTGGCAGCAACATCATGGGATGGATGTTCCCCCCGTGGGGATCAGCTCTGGGTAAGGACCTGCAGATATTCCTCGGCTTTAAAGGCTCTATAAGCATTTTGTGAAAATGCTTCTTTTCTCATCTAGCATTAGAAAGGAGCAACCACAGAGTGTGGTGTCCTGCAGTGACCACTGGGGATCTGAAACCTCCACATGCTCTGGGAGAGAGGGAAACCCACTCCCGTCTTTCTGAACCTGAAGAGAGTCTACAAGGAAGATGGAAAGGGGTTTTTACAAGTGCATGGAGTGACAGGACAAGGGAGAATGGCTTCCAACTGAGGGAAGGGTTAGACTGGATGTTGGGAAGAAATTCCTCCCTGTAAGGGTGGTCAGACCCTGGCACAAGGGTCACTTAGTTCCCATCCCCTGCTCACCTTCCCCAAGTCCAGGTTGCTCCAAGCCCCATCCCACCTGGCCTTGGACACTTCCAGGGAAGGAGCAGCCACACCTGCTCTGGACAACCTGTGCCAGGGCCTGACCACCCTCTCAGGGAAGGATTTCTTCCCAATATGCAATCTCAATCTCAGCTTCAAGTCCCTCAGTCAGCCCATCCGCCCACCAGTCCACGTTGCTTTCTGCTGAGTCCATGCAGCCGAATTCCAACCAGGCAGACAGAGACAGCCCCAACAAACTGAGAGAATTAGAGATTAGCAGACTTATTTTTCACCAGGAGACTGCCCTACTAAAGGCCCAGCTGCAAAGTGAGCAGAGCAGATCCACCAGCTGCTGCTAAACCATCCTGGTAATGACACGGAGCAGCACAGAAAAATGGAGCTAGAACTGATTTCAGATTGGAAAGTTACAGGCTGAAGGGGAACTGCATTATCAGAATCACTTCCAGGAGTCAGCAGAATGAATGAGAAACAGCCACTGGGGTCTGCAGGGAGATTGTTTCTGCCACTCCAAGCACTTGAGCAAACCCAAACCATCTTGATGTTAAATGAGGAATAACAGGTCACGCTGGAAGAAACAGTCGGTGCCAGAAGAGAGAGAAACACAACACAGAAACGCTGAGCAGCTCTGCAGGCTGCCAAGCAGGCTGAGAGCTGCAACAGCCATGGGAGGGATTCACTGGGAACCAGAGAATGCCTTTGGCAGAGATGCCAGGAGGCGGCACAGCCCGGCAGCTCCCAGAGCCTCGGACACTCTCAGGTTAATGCCACCACCAGAGGCAACAAGCTGCAGCTTTCCAGGCACTTCCCATATGGTTCCCCTCCTCCACTCTGCACGGGCATATTCCCAGGGGCTTTGCTGTCCCCTGGAATGCAGTCACCTCCCAGTGCACAGGCCATGCTCCAGTGACTCTCCTCTCCTGCACAGCTCTGGACAGAAGAAATCACCAAAGAGGGGTTCAAAGCCCTGGGGTTTGACACCTTCCCCCCAGAGACACACTGCTCAGGCTCCCTCACCTTCCAGAGGCAAGCTGGGAAGGAGTTGGCCCCTTCCACAGAGGAGCCTCACTGCAGCATTAGGACAGAGCCCAGGAGGTACAGGATGGGACCTTTCTTCAGTAAGACAACCAGTATCTGCCCTGAGTGAGGCTGCAGCACTGGCAATCAGGAGATGCCTGCCAGGTGACCCCTGGGGTGGGACTGGATGAGCCTAAAGGTCCTTTCCCACCCAAGCCATCCTGGGATTCTGTGACCCTATGACACACCCATGTGCTCTGCTCACACAGACAATTCTAAGCATTATCCTCAAGCAATGCCCAAATGCAATTTTTTTAATTGCTCTTGTAATCTTTAACTGTGCCTCACTAAAGAAAAAGATCTGAACCCAAATCAGCTGCTGTTTTCCACTTTGCTCCTGTCTCCATATATTCTTTGCATTTATTCTTCAGCTCACCAAGTTTTTATCCTACTATTATTATTATTATTATCTTTGTTATTGTTGTTATTATTATTTTGGATCAATGCAAAACCAGCTCAGTGTGTGGAGCAAGAGTTAAAGCTCTGCCAAACCCACTCTCATGATGACTCTGAGGGAGGAAGAGAAAACCCCACAAGGCTCGAGAACAATCTCATTAGCTGATCGTAACATTTCTGCCTGCAAAGAAGCCAAAGTGAACAATTTGTTCAGCTGAACACCCACCCCCACCCCTGGACAGAACCATCAGCTTTGAAGGGCTCTTCTATTCCCAGCATGTGCTCGGCACTCTGCTCAAACTCCTCCCAGCCTCCCCTCGGCTCATTCATTCCCGCATTCACACAAACCCGGGGCATCCAGAGGCTGGGAGTAAAGCCTTATTTCCACTGAAAAGCCCCCAGTGCCCAGGGAAAACTTGGGAGCACAAATACTAAAGCAAGAGCAGGGCTAAGCCAAGCTCCAGCCCCAGAAGAGCCCAGTACCCCCGGACCAGCAGGATCTGTGTTCCAACACAGCTCATCCCAACTGCCCCCTCTGGGTGAGTGGAGCCGTGGAAACCACTCCAGCCCCCAGCAACCATCACCTGGACCAGGGTTTGAAAGGGGTGGTTTGGCATCTTTAGTGCATTTCCAGGAAAGAGAAAAGGAAAAAAACTGGCCCAAGGAAGCTGTTAAAAGATGCCTGAACTCCTGTATGGGAATCACGGCACAATAAGAAATCACAGCCTGTGGCAACTCAACAGAACCCAAATTTCCACTACACCAGCTGCAGAAAGAGTGTCCAGCCCACAGCCTAACATGTCCCAACAGCCCCTCACCCTGAGGGAATGCTCCAAACTGGAGTTATTCCTTGTGTTCCTCCCACTCTCCCCTCTCGCTGCTGCAGCCAAAGCTTTGCCCCAGAGCATTCTCCCCTGGCAGTTTCTCTCCCCAAAATATACCCTAATCCCTTCCTAGTACAAAGTAAATGCAGCCTAAGGATCCAAGGAAACCCTTGGATGAGTACAAAACTCGATCCTCAAACAGACCTAGAGAGGGGGAAACAAAAGAGGGAAATGAAAAATCCCAAAGTGAAACAACTGCTGAGGTGGGGGGACAGGGACACGCCCCCAGCCAGCTCATGGCCCCAAAAAACCCAAAGCTACCTTCAACTCATCCTACCACTCACACATTTAACTCACAAGTTTCACTACTTCAGAAGCCACATAATGAAAAAACACTGGAATCCACTCTTTGAGAAAGTTTTTCCCTCAGTAAAAAGTCAGGGCATTATTTATGTTGTTGAACAACATCATCACCATCATCTCCATACCTCAGGGTCAGGCTTATTTACACAAGACTTAAATGCCTGGCATGCAAGTGCTTTCACAAAGTGTCCTCAGGAAAGGAATCAAACCAAGCCACCCAACTAAATCACCCTTCTTCCTTAAACTGCCCTCAAGATCACATAGCCTAGGACAGTGGAAGGTGTTCCTTCCCATGGCAGGGGGTTGGAACTGGATGATCTTTGAGAACCCTTCCAACCCAAACCATTCCATGAGTCTATGTTTCCCTTTAACAGAGTATTTTGAAAAACAGTACATGCCACTTAGAGGAATCCCAGTAAGTGGGCAGGGAACAACCCAGCCAATTCTGTGGAGACACACACACACAGTGCAAACAAGCTGTAGGGGTTTCTCAGCAGTGAACTAAAATCACCACTCTATTTACCTCCTGATTTTAGCTCAGAGCACCACTGCTGGCTGTGATTCCCCCCCAGACCTGCACCACTGTGCCTCCCGTCCCTGCTCCCTGCGGGCTCTGGCCGCGCTGCAGGAACGCAGGTCCCATGAGCTGCTCAGAGCACTGGCCAAGGCTGCACGAGATGGTCTTAGAGGTCTCTCCTGGCTGAAAGCACCGCACCTTTCTGTGAAGGTGGAACTCCACGGCCCCAGGTGCTGCACGAGGTTGCTGTGCTGCTGCTGCAGGGCCGGGCCGAGCCTGGGCCACCGAGCCCCTCCTGCCCTGTGCTGGCCCTGGAAACACAGGAGCAGCTCCCACTGAGGCCTGGAAACGGCAGAAGAGCATCTCACAAGTACTTCTGCGCTATTTCAAATCCAAGTGCCCCATATCTTTACACCATGACATTTATGCACTGCCCCAAGCATTTATTCAGCTGACTGTCTGAAAAACATTCCCAGCTCTGGCTGCTCTTGAGCCCTCAGCAGCGACAATTGTTCTGTGACAATAGCCAAAATTTGGATTTTATTCTTCCAGTTATGCCAATGCAAGTACTTTGGGCCATGGCTGAACCCTGTTTAGCACCCATGGACAAAGGTGTGGGGAGAAGGGGAAGGCGGCCGAGCAAGGTGGGATCAGAAGAGTGTGGTCACCACAAGCTGCCTGTTACACCAGGGAAAGCAACTCTCCAGAGGCACAGCAGAGCAGTCAGCTGAAAAATACCACCTTTTAAGAGGAATTATTGGACCCATTTTTCAGTACAGTTCTGCACATGCTCATGGGCACTGAGGCAGGCAGAGCAGAGCAGCCCACACTGCCCATGTGCAGATTCTGCCTGGTCATCATCACTCCACAAATTAAGGCAGCTTCTTACTCCCTTGCAGCTAAATCCAGGAATGAGAAAGTGACACTACACCAGGCACCAAAGTTTGCTCCAACTGCATTCAGTTCATTAGGAATTTTTTCCCTTAAAGCTCTGGTTAAGCTGCCATTCTCAGCATTACAAACTATGAACCAATAATGCCCACTTTTCCCTCAAAATGCCTAAAACACAATTGCTCAAGTTTACAACAAATATCTTCCAGAAGCATATCCTTCTTTTTGCTGAGTAAGGCCCTTTATCAATATTATAAATTTGCTTACAGCACCTTCCCAGTAAGTCTGGGTTGCACAGGACAATCATTACCTTTCTTAGACTCAAATTTTTCATTAGGAGTTAAAAGTCTTCTACAAGAAAGCAGAAAGTGGCAGAAGCACAAAGCCAATGGAAATTCTGCTCTTCATTTTTTCTCCTCTTCACATTAAAGGTGGGATCTCACCAAAAGATTTATAACTTTCTTCTGGCAAACTCAAGAGCTGAGGACCAGCAACTCCTGTTCACGAAGAGGATACAATAAGTGATGACAGAGGTTTGACATCTTCACTAACACATCAGGAGCACAACCAGCAACAACCACAAGCCCATTATCTTGAATATTGCAACTCCATCCTAAAGCTCTGCTTGCTGCCAAAGCAAAGCACCAGAAGAGCAAACCAGCCACTTCCCAGCTCCTGGTCTCCCTTCAGCACCGTGAGATCACCTCTGGATTGCTGGAAAACAAGCTTCCCTGAAAATAATGCAGTTAAAGCATCAAAGAAGAGAAGGAAGGGGGTGTTCAGTGTTCTAAGTTCTTCAAACAAAACTGAGAGCACAACAGAGAGGAGACAATTATGGCATGGAGTAAACTGTTTGAAAAGTTATTACACTTGTTCCACAGCAAAGCCCTTTGTGTGTGAGCAAATAGAGGAGTTTGGTGTCCAAGTGGGGGAGTGCTCGCTGCAGCCCATTAGTGCCACAGTCCCCGGGGGAACAAGAATAGAGACTATGCAAATCAGGATCCATTGTTAAAAGGGAAAATTTATTTCACATTCCTGAGCAGCAGTGTTCCTGGAGCATAACAATTGGAGAGGCCCTTCTGCTGAGTACGGCACATTTTTATGCTCCACAGTAAATCAATATTCCATCATACAGAAACGACATGAAATTATTGCCAGGGTGAGGACGGCACTTCGGGCTTTGGTGAGCAGCACTAACACAACACCGTGTCACAACAGGACTTATCTGGGACGTGTTTGCATTGCTCAGGAGAGTTACTGATGGCAGAATTTATGGAATGATTCCCCAGGACGTTCAAACGTTCCAGCTCATACCATAAGGCAAACGGCACCAACAAAGGCGTTTCCTGATTGTGCTGCTCTCCACTTGATCTGAACAAGTGCCACTACAGCTGTCTCAGTGTCCCAAAGCTTCCCCACTTGGGCAGCACCAGCAAAACAATCTCACAATGCGGTATCCAAGAAAAAAGTGGAGTTAATCTCAAAGCAAAGAACTCTTCCTTGCAAGAGAACTGACTATTCCTTCAGTATTTACCAAACTTCCCAACAACAGAGCTCACTACACACTGACACAGGATGCAGAAACTTGTTTTCACCTCAGCCACTTCTGATCACCGTCACTCCAGGATGGAAGTGAGCACAGCAGCAAATAAAACCTGCTTTCATTTTCCTCTTGGTTTATCTGGCAGGAGATGGAATCTTCCACTTCACCCACTGCACCCAGCAAGCACCGACAGAGAGGAGTGAGCAGCACTGGATACTCCCATCTTTGCAGGGATGAAAAAGCAGCTTCAGTCTCTTCACTTCTCATTATGCAGCCGTTAAGACCTGAGGTCAAAGGGTGTTTTGTCATGGCTCAGGGGGACCAGGGGGGCTTTTGTTTAACTCCACAGGTTCTGCAGCCCAAGATCAAAATGAAACTTCAGGATAAGTGATTACACTGAAACAGGCTCAGCTCGAGGCCTGGGAAATTTCTGCACTGCTGGGATGACCTCACCCTCCTTATCTGCTCTTTCATGTCCTGGGAGGAAGAGGAGAGAGCTCTGCAAACACGTCTCCAAATGCAGAATTCCAACACGCAGTTTGTGCTCCTGAACACAGCTCTGAGATCACAAAATTACACTCTGCTCTGTACCTGGAACACAAAAGCTCTAAGCCCTCCTCACAAAAGTCCCCTAAAACGTTTCTTTTTACAGTTTTCCTCACAGTTCATTAGAGCAAGGAGGATTTCAAGCTCACACAAAGGCGTCACTTGAGAAGTCCAGAGAGTTTTTGACTCCCCATCTCTGGAAATGTTCGAGGCCCAGGGCTTGGAGCAATCTGGTCTAGTGGGAGGTGTCCCAGCCCATGGCAGGGGGGTGAGACTGGATAAGCTTTAAGGTTCCTTTCAATCCAAACCATTCTGTGATTCTAAAGGACACATTTGTTTGGAGCAGGTAACAACACAGGGACAAACCAGGTAGAAGCCAAGAAGATTTCCAGCAGAAGCGGTGCTGTGCATGGCTCCTCTGCAGCCCCTCTTAGCACAAGTCCCTAGCCAGGCCTCTCCCAGCACAGTCCCCAGCAAAGATCACCTCTTTAGTCTAAACCACAGCAAGAATAAAGCTACACATCAATATTAAATCTGAAGGTCATTTAGTCAAGGGAAGGGGCAGCCATGGTATTTCTGGCATTGATCCAAGGAAAGTTTCCTCTTTCAACCCAAAGAGCTCTTCCAGTTAACACAGAAGTAACACATTTCTGGCTTCCAAGCCCCTTATCTTAGAAATGGGATAAAATAATCCTGGCTGAAGGAGTGCTGTATAGTACAGGAGCGTGGAAAGAGTCCAGAGAGAAGTGGAAAGGGAGAGGGACAACAGGAGGCTGATGTGAGTCACACTATGCTGTGGAGCCAGAGAAACACCAAGGAAAGGGGCCACGGAGCACTGGGGTGGCAGCAGATCACAAGGTATAAATTATGGACTTAGCAATGATGGTCCACAGCAAAGATACAGAAAGGTTTCATGGCACTGGATCAAATCTGAGACAGAGATCCCTGAGGATGCAGGGAAAGCTGCTGGTTTGGGGTAGGTAAACTGGAGGCACAAGAGGAAGGATCTTTGGGCAGAGCTGTCCTGGGGGTGGCTGGAGATGGCCAAAATAAGGCTGTGAAAATCCAGTTGTATTTCCATGAGAAGAAAGGCACAATCTGCATTGTTCAGCCACGTAAAACCCCTTTTATCAGACGATCTGGCACACAAAGGACTGAAGAAACACTGCATTCAAACATCAAATGGGAGACACAAAAGAGCATCTCTGCTTTCCAAGAAAGGGCTGAGCTCTGACCAGGTCGAAGAATCTTCCAGAAGAGCAACTCTGGCCACTAATGAATGTCACTAATGAAGGGTTTTCAGGGAGCTTCCCATCTCATCTGCATTCAGCCACCAACACATCGTGTCACTTCCCTCGGCTCCTCATCACAGCTTTGGCACCAATGGATGTCTGTCAACACCCATGAATTTCTTGGGCATTCCTGGCTCCTTTATCAAGTTTTCCATCATTTAATGAATCTCATTTAATGAATCTGCAAATCCCTCTGCATGGTCCCACAGAGCACAGTTTAAGAGCCACTGTTTCAGCCCATACTATCTTCTGAACGTGTTTGCCAGGAACAATTTTAAACACCAGCAATTTCTGGACAGCAGAAAGAGGAGCATTTCGGCCGACACACGGCAGAGGTGGCACACACTGATGATTTACTAGGAAGTGATGGAGACAAAGAGGAGCCAATGCTCCACTTGGCAACTCATCTGAGGGCTGGAGTCCTGTGGGTCACATCCTCCTGTCCACCCTGGCAGAGGCCCTGCCCTTTGGGACAAGGACCAAACGCTCTGGGCACAAGGGCTGGGAGAGGACAAGCGAGCACAGCTCCTGCTGGAGCTCCACCTGTGCCCTGCTCCGGTCCCGTGCTGCCAAACCATCCCTCAACACAACTCAATGCACTGTGAAACAAGGGCCTCCCCCAAACATAGTTTTAGCCACAGGAGGCCTCTGCTACTCGCTGTGGGCTGACAAAGGCCTTAATGTTTAAACTTACAGATCCCCTATTTACTTTGCTGAAAAAGAGCATGGAGTAATTCAAACCCTGAGAGCACACGAGCGTCAGAGGGGGAAGGAAGCGGGATCTGGACGAGGCTGCAGAGCTGAGGGGGCTGATGCTCACCAACCAAATGCTGGGATTCACATGTGAACCACCCAAATCACAAACTGTGTTTGCTGCAGAGACCCTGTGAGGGCCTGACAAGGACAGCCCTGCCAGTGCCACGTCCTCAAAGCCTCCCTGCATGAAAAGTTTACACAAGGACTTGGGATGATGAACTCTGCAGAGTCCAAATACATGAAGTCACACGTGTGCAGATGCATTTCTCCTACAGAGCCAAAAGGCACCAGCTCACAAGAGAGAACAAAGAACTGTCACTGAGAGCAGAGTTAAGGGATTAACTCCAGGTAGGCTCCAAGGAGGAAATCCACATCTGACCAGGAAGAAAAGTGAAGAACAAACAGAAAGGAAGAAAAGCAAGAAGCTGATAGCAGAGTCCATGTCTGTATATCCATGGTGGGAATCTCATACTTATTTACTACACCACAAAGGAAGACCTTCCCTTAGGGAATAGGACACTGCCCCTGTGGAATCCCGACCGAGGGCTCTCATCCATCTGCTGCAACGAGGCAGAACAGTGTGGGGGAAGAATAAAGTCTCATGGTTTAAAAGGCTCAAAGCTGGCCCCCAGTCCCAATCTGCTAATTCTGTGCTCCATCACGGGTTTGCTGTTTGATCCTGGCCATGGTACTTGACATCTTTTTCTCATCTGTTAAATGGCCAGAGGACTTCTGGCTCACAGTCAAGAGGCTCTGTTATCTGAGGGGTATTTATTGTCCCAGGCACAGGATCACTTTAGAGTGGAATGGTTTTACCATCACAGAAGACATTCCACTGTAATCATCAATTTACTACCTTCTCTCTTTTAATTAATTAAACACTTGCCAAAAAGGCTCCCTCTGATCAGGCCCACATTCCCTCCCAAGCACAGGGGAGGTGGGTGAAGAAAAGCAGAACTCTGATCCTATAGCTGATCAGAATCTCTGATCCTATAGCTGCCCTCCCCACCCACTGCCAGGCTCTTCTGGAGCAAAGTATGTGTCACAGATAGACACACAAATTTAGGAGTGATTATTTGGGCTTCATTTCATTTATTGAGATTAAAAGAGAGGGGCCAGCTGCAGGTTAACAATCCACTCATGTAGTAACTCTGTTGTTTGGGCTTTTTATTAGTTCAGCTACATGAGGTATCTTCAATGTGAATTTGGGGAGCAGCCGTTCCTATGCTACAACTGTTACACACTCCTGGATGCTTCCTCCTTCTCTCCCTGCAGCTCAGGTTCTTCCCAGAGACTCTCTGGCTCTTTCCTAAAGCTGGGGAAAGGACACGCTGTGTTCAGCAATTCTTTTTGTCCCCTTGTGCTCCATTTTCTTTCTTCAATGTCTCAAAAAAAAAAAGGAAGAAAAAACAAACCACAAACAAAACTCAAAAAGCTACAGTTATTTCTCCCCTTCAGTAATCCTAAATATATTTATTATTATGTCTGACCTAAAAAAGCAAGCATGACCTAATCTACAGAAGCCTGCATCAAGGGTTATTTTTGCCTTTTTGTTGTTTTGTTTCCAAAATGCACCCTTCCCTCAAAGCTCTGATTTTGCAACATCTGAGACTGGACAAATGCTTTTGAAGGAAGTGGCAAAATTTCCTACATGTATCCTCTGAGACAGTCCCCATCTAGAGGGAGCAGGGAAATTGAGCAAGTTTTCAAATCCTGCCATCCCTTCACAGCCATCTCTGCCTATGGAACATTCAATTCTGGGCAAAATAAATGAGGCTGGACAAGAGCAAGCTGGCCTAGTGGAAGGTGCCCCTGCCATGGCAGGGATGGAAGGAGATGATCTTTAAGGTCCCTTCCAGGCCAAAGCATTCTGTGATTGTATGATTTCATGATCTGGAACTGAGTGCACATAAATGTGCAAGCAGAGCTCCTCAGCCTCACTCCATTCCCACTGTGCAGGCAGGAAACCGAGAGGGAGCCGCCTCAGCACCACTGCTGTGTCCTCCTCCCTCTCCCTGGATTTCCTTTGCTATCTCAAGCAGAAAGGTGTGGACGATAAAATGCCCTTTCCAGAACAAATCCAATCCTACTGCCTTGTTCTCTATGTGTATGGCACTGTCCAGCCCCAATCACATTAAGATCTTTTCAGCCATTTTTAAAAGGCATAAAAATATCTCCAACTCAGAGCACTCCCTCCCTGCCAGATAAGCTGCCAGGTGGGACTCGAGGTCCTGGATGGGAACATGCCAAGTTATTAAGTTTCTACTTTGCCATGGAAAAGTATCACAGGGAGGTTTGGGGGACTGTAGGCAATTTTTTTTCTGGAATATGTAAGGAAGAAGAAACAGCCTTAAGCAGAAGGACAACAGGTTTAGATTAATTATTAGGCAGGAATTCTTTACTCTAAGGGTGGGGAGGCCCTGGCACAGGGTGCCCAGAGCAGCTGTGGCTGCCCTTGGATCTCTGGCAGTGTCCAAGGCCAGGCTGGACATTGGGGCCTGGAGCTCCCTGGGACAGTGGGAGGTGTCCCTGCCATGGCAGGGGTGGCTCTGGGTGGGCTTTAAGGTCCCTTCCAACCCAAACCATTCTGGGATTCTACAAAAGGTGGCCCATCCACGTCGGTTGCTCCCACAGTGGTGTCTCATCCCATGTGTGCCAACAGCCATCCTACTGCTTCCAGAGTTTGCTCCTGGGCCGAGTTTGAGGCCAGCTGCAGCAAATCCAAGCCCTAATCCTTCCACATGAGAAAGGAGAGAACCACAGCGGCAGGAGCCTCTCGGCTGCTGCTGCCCCTCGACAGGTGTGGGCTCAGACCTGGCCTGGTGACAGGGCCTCAATGTGCCCCTTCATGCCCTGCAGTTCTGGGACAATGGAATCACTGTCCAAAGACTTGGAAATAAAGTTCCTCTTTGTCAGAGTTAACTCTGACAAGCAAGAGCTGCAACCCAAACCCGACTCCACCTCCTGCCAGGACTCAGACAAATCCCAGCCTCTGAGGTTTACGCTGCTGCCCTGTCCTGCCTTGCCACGACCAGAAAATTCTCTGCACAGCCCCAGTTTGAAACCACCCAGGTGCCATTTAGGACAAGACCAGAGACACCCACTGAATCCAAGGGTTGGAGCTGACAAACTGAACAAAGGGGAAGAGGAAGTAAGTCTGGTCACAATTCCAACATTCCTCTGCAGCCATTGCAAAAGGGGTTGGGCAAACAGATTTCATAAATAGGTCAGAGAAGCGAGAAAGCAGATGAGAGACAGAAGGCACAGTGAAAGGAGGCAAGGAGGAAGAAGGGGGCAAGAACATCTGAGCCTAGAGAGGAGCAGCCAAGGAATTCTCCAATGAAATCCCAGTTCGATTACACAGCTCCATGCTCCGAACTTTACAAGAGGTAAAACACAAATACAAAGTCTATTTTATTTTGGACAAGGGCCCTTGTACATGGAAACCACATCTCCAAGCACCAGATGCTGTTCACCTTCCAGCACCTCAGATTCAGGTCATTCCTGGGAATGCAGCCAAGGTGCCTGATAATTAGGGGCTAAATGACAGCATGGTTTAGGGCACAGCACTTCAATCCTAGCAAAGCTCCCACTGGCACCAACACAACCTTTGTACAAACTTCAAAAGACAACCATCACCTGTGTGTGTTAAAGGAAACTGTTGTTCCAGAACACTTAGTGATCCATCAGAAAAAGGGTGGCCTCAAACGTCATCTCACCTGCTGATATAGCCCCAGGTGAATCCCAGAATGGTTTGGGTTGGAAGGACCTTAAAGTCCATCCAGGGCCACTCTGTGCCATGGGAAGGGACACCTTCCACTGTCCCAAGGTGCTCCAAGCCCCATCCAGCCTGGCCTTGGACACTTGAGGGGTGGGGCAGCCACAGCTTCACTGTGCAAGGCAGAATAAATCACTCTCACAGAAGAACCAGACATGGCAGAACTGCAACACACTCTAGTATTTTCTGTACACATTTTCTCCAAGTCTAAAACTCGATGTATGTAACAAAAAATGTGTTTAAATGCTTAAAGATATCTCTTTTTGAAAAAATCTTTGGTATTCGACAGGTTCTTGACCAAGCCATCAGCATGGTTCTCACCCACAGAGCAAACCACGTCCCACATGATGAGTAACTGAAAGGACAGACCAGGAACAGGAGGCATTTTGAGTAGTTTCTGCAAAACAGAAATCTAAATAAACCTTGACTGAAGGAAGAAAAAGTAGTGAGACACATCACTGACAGCAAGATGGTTCACTGATACTGACAGCAAAGGAGAGCATGAAAACACACTTAACACTTCTGACTGTATTTAGCAGACACAGAAGAATATAGGGCAGAATTAGAGTATTGGGATTTATAGGGTTTTTAAAAGAGGGAGAGAAAAATGAGTTTGGATCATTGAGAAAAAGCACTGTTGGAATTAGACCACTATGAAGCTCTCTTTAAAAAAGAAGGGAGGGTGGTAAATGATCCATCAACAAGCCAGAAAATTTTAAGTGAAGTTTTAAGTAAATGTCAACAAATTTAAAAAGCCATCACATCTCCCATTCAAATTCAAGCTCTCTTCAGATGGTGAGAGGCAACAAGATCACATCCACAAGCACTTGTATTTGCTCCACAGCTTCCCAACCCAACAGGCAAGGGACGAAACAAGAACTGATGGCTACAAGATCAACCTGAGCAGGAAAAGAATGGTTCTGAAAATCCATTCCAGCTCAAGCAAACAAGCCTTTACTCAGCTAAATCAGCCTCCACAATGATGTCTTCTCACATAAATGATCTCATCCAGCCTTATGATCTAAGGCAAAAACAAGTATTCTTGACACCATTTCTCTGAGCTTTCTTTCTTTCTTTTCCTGCCAGTTCTCTCAGGATCATTTTGTCTCCTTCCAGCAGTGTTCCTGTCCCACTGCCCAAGGCACTAAACCACTCCATCCATGTCAGTCCTGTCCTGCTCCTTCCAGGCCAGCAGCTGGAAGATCAAGACACGCTGTGCACACACACACACCATGTGCTGTTCAGGAGAATTTAAGCACAAAACATTTTCAGTCCCAGCAAAGTGTCCCAACCACCAGTACCCAGCAAGTACTTAAAGCCTTCAAACACTCAGCCCTGCTGATTTTGACGGGGTTGAAAGACAGAGCCAAGTGTCTGGATCACTTCATGGGATCAGCTCCATTGGGGCAACCAGCAGCCAAGGGAGCCCAGCTCAGCTCTGCACCCACACCTGGCACAAAGGAGGGTTTGTACCAGAACACCTTTTGTGCAAGAGATGCTCAGGCACAGCCTGAAGGTGCACCTGCCTGCCCCTCGAAACTGGAAATGGATGTGGAGCTCACATCTGCTTCACACATTATTAAGAGGACAATAAAGAAACTAATTATGTTTGGAAAGTCACCAGTTATTTATAGCACAGCATCAAATGTGTTACCAGGAGAGCTTCAAGCAGGCCAGTCACCTGCAACAGGGCATCCTAAAATACCTGGGCTGGCCTACACTTGAAATAAAACTGAGTTCAAAACACAACTAGGTCCTTAAAAGCAATCTTCCAGTATATATTTGCTAAAAACCTTAATGGAAACATCATTTAAAGACCTTTATCAGAAGAGACAGAGATAAGGGTCATGTAACCTGTAGGTGTCTGATTTATTACAGGTGAGCTGAGCAGGGAGAAATTCAAGCACATAATTAGAAAACAGGGAGGTGGAACAGACTCAGAACAAGCACCCTCCTTGCAGCTACTCCTAATAAGCAGTGCCACTTCTTCACCACAGCTCCAGGCAAGTCACCCTCCCAAAGTCCCAGTCAAAACTCAGTGAATCACACACTGAGACAAGAGCAAACAATGAAAGTGTCCCAGCTCTGATTCACTGGGGAATCTGATTACTCAGATTGTCCTGCAGCTAATGGAAAAAGAGACACGGTGTGACAGAGGTGACACAGCCAGACCTGCAAAATCAGTGCTCAATTTTCCCTTAAGCAGAGCAGCACATCACAAGCATGTGTCTCCCTTTCTGCTGCTCACATTGTTGACAAAACCTAAAGCCTTTTATGATGTATTTAGTAATAACCAACCTTTTTTTTTAAAGAAAAATTAGGCCTCTGTTGATTTCACAGGGCAGGAAAAGAACAGGCTGTGCCCATCTTCAGCTGTTCTTACAAAAAATATGTGCAAAAACATTATCTTATTGCAGCAGTAGAGCATCTCTGCATCTGCTCACCAGGTACTTCAGGTTGGGCTTCACTCAAAGCTACAGAAAGAGGGACAAAGGTGAGGGAATGGGGGTGTTAATAAATGACAGAATTCATCATGCAGAAATTCTGTTCAACCACCTACTATTCCATGATGAAGGGAGCTGACCATGTTTGTTTTCATCTTTCCATGCCTTCACAAGCTCCTGTAAAACTTGTCTCAAGACAAAGTGGATAAATCCTGGGGCAGTGAATAGAACCTGTGACCCTTCTCTCTGTGTTTCAATGCTTCTCCTGGATATATTCTTCTTTTGAAGGACAACATCTTCCACTTCACAATTGAGAAACCAAGAAACTGTAATTGCTTCAAAACAGCAAAGAATTCCAGAGTAACTATTCCAGACTTCACAACGCTGGTGGGAATAAATCCTCAGTGAATATGGCTTCAAAAAGCACCCTGTGCCCTCTTCCTCTTTCAACTCGCTAAAATAAGACTTAAGAGGAAATCTGCCAAGACACCAAAGAAAAAGGCCACCTGTTCTGCTAAGGGAACTAAGGGAAGCAACAATAACCCTCAGCAAAAGCACAAGATAAAGGCTTTAAAGCTGCACCACAATCCAAGGGAGGCAGGAATGGTTCTCAAGGACTTACACCCTGTGATGTGTCCTTTCGTCCCTGGGAATGACAGCAGCCCTAAGCTGCCCAATCCCCCCACACAGAACAGCAGTGGGCAGAGTAATGTAAACTAAAAATACTTTAAAATAAGAATAATAAAACAATTAAAATCAAGAAAAGGAAAAAGCTGTGGCTGCCCCTGGATCCCTGGAAGTGTCTCAGACCAGGCTGGATGGAGCTTGGAGGAACCTGGGATAGTGGAAGGCGTCCCTGGCCAAGGCAGAGGGTGGCACTGCATGAGCTTTAAGGTCCCTGCCAACCCAGACCAGTCTGGGATTCTTTGATTCTATAATTGTGTTTCCTTCAACTATTTTGCTCACCAAATTCTGCCCTTTGCCTGATTGAGATTAAGTAATTACCAGTGGTATGGCAGCAATGGTAGGACAGCTCTGTGATTTCTGGAACATGGGATTATGCCAGAAAAGCTTTGGGATCCAGTTCCCAAGCAGAGTGAGTGGAAGCAGGAGCTCACTGCTGCCTCATTTCACAGCAATGACATCAGCTCTGACCTCCAGGGAAATTTAAAGCCTCTTGCCAGGAGGATCAATCCAGTGCTGAGCTCGGAGCAGGAGCTGCCATGTGGTCCCTGGGCTTCTGATCACAGCAAGTGATTCACACTCAAAAGTGATGTGAGTCTTCCTCCACCACCCAGAGGAACCATCAGGAGCTATTTATATGTATCAGACAACAGGGATTTATATCATGTATGTAGTCTGTGTGTATGTATGTATATTAAATCATGTTTTTATGTATTAGACAAGGGGGAATGGCTTTAAGCTGAAGGAGGGCTGGTTTGGATTGGATACTGGGAAGAAATCCTTTACTCTAAGGGTGGTGAGGCCTTGGCACAGGGTGCCCAGAGCAGCTGTGGCTGCCCCTGGATCCCTGGCAGTGCCCAAGGCCAGGCTGGAGATTGGGGCTTGGGGCACCCTGGGACAGTGGAAGGTCCTTGCCATGGCAGGGGGGGGAATGGATGAGCTCTAAGGTCCCTTCCAATCCAAACCATTCTGGGATTCTGGGACTCTTTTTCTCAGCATTCTTTTGCCAGAGCCTGAGAGCCAAAGATTGGGAGCCTGCCCCAAGCTCCTGGTCTGTATCTAACACTACAGACCATGCAGACACAGCCAGTGGCTCCCACACCTGAGTAAATGTCACCTAAAAGAAAGTTTCAGGCTTAACTGCTGGGTTAGTTCATGTTTGTGCAGTGCTTTCGAGATAAAAACACTCTGTGTGCTAAGCATTATCATCAAGTCTAAGGAGGGCAGACTTGGCTCTAGGAGAGATACTAGAATTACATACACACAAATTAAAACATTTGGATTCTTTCCAGAGCAGATCATTCCGAATTTGTCTTTCTGCTTGTCAGTACACAGCTCCACAAATGTCTGCTTTTTGGAGGCATGGAACAGAAATCCACACAGTCAAGTTCCTAAAAGCAAATAGTATCAAAAACCATTCCTAAACGGCAGAAGATTATCCTCAAAGCAAGGAAAGAAAGCAGCTTCACTTTTGTCATGAGATACCCAGAGCTTGAAAAGTCTCAATTTTATGGCCCATAAAATTTTTCTGACCTTCACAGTGTGACAGCAAACCCCTTCAATGAGAAACTTTAGCAAACTAAAAGCTCTAAAAGGTTCAACTAAAGTATTATATATAAACATTGAATATTTGTATAAATATTCATGTGTAGTAAGTTCCAAAACGAGGTTCAGGCAAGAAGCAATCGAAGAAGCTTCCAAGCTTCCACAAAAAGCATGGCAGTCTCTTGGAAAGCCACAGCAAGTGGCTTCAACCACACACCCAGCTCAGGTCTCGCTCCTTGTACCTGAACAAGCCTCTCTGTATCGTGCTGGGAGCTCCTCGAGCAGAGTTTAAGTCTTCAATCAAAGTTTATTTTCCTCTTGCAGAACACCGAGCACTGACATGTCACAAGCCTCGACATTCTCCTGGCTCCTAAGGGACAGCAGGGCTGCCTGGAGCTGCGAGTGCCGTCCCGGACAGGGGATGGGCGCCCCGGGCACGTCGTGTGGCAGGAGCAGAGCTCGGCCCGCTGCCCACAGCGGCATCAGCCGCTCGCTGAGGGACTCTGGCCAGCGGAGCAGCCGGGCTGGGCTGGGCTGGGCTGGGCTGGGCCAGCAGAACTCGCCCTGCCTGGCACCTCCGCTCCAGGAACCCCCGGCACCGTCAGACCCAGCGCCAGCCCTGGCTCCGTGCAGCGCTCAGAGCGTGAGCACGAGGAGGGATGGGCTGAGCCAAGCAGGTCCTGGAGCAGGCTCCAGAGAAGACTCGGGACAGAAAAGTGACACCTCAAAGAGAAAGCTTCTTACTCAACACCAACAACTGGAAAATGCCTTCACTTCATTCCTGTTCCAACAGGGAGGGCTGTTAATCAATTACCTCCCCCATGCTTTGCTTGTCCTCTATTCTTCTCAGGTATTTGCAATAAGCATAGATTATATAAAGAGACAGGTGCCCTACTGGAGCTTTTAATTACATCTAAAATAACAATACTTAAATTTCGAGTTAAAACATTGTAACACGGAAAATACAAGTCCATTTTTTAAGTGACAAGTACTTTGCATTACAGAACCTTTTTCACACACTCCCAGCTCTCAAATAAACTAATTACCACACAAAACCCAGTGAGGCAGCTTGGAGCAGTTTCAGCCCTTGCCAGGGCCATGTGAGGACTGCAAGCACCCCCACAGCAGCAGCCTCTCCTGAGTGGGAGCTGAGCAGTTTTCTGGGAATCAAAATCCATCACTAGGATTTATTTATCTCTGCCAGGGGGACAAGAGGCTGCTGTGTGCAACTGCCCAGTGGTTTTATGTATTAATTTGTTCAAGAGAAAGATTATATTTAACAGTAGGAAACAGCAATATCTGCACATCCCTCTGCCAACTTTCAGTCTTGAAACTGAACTGCTCAGGCCAGAGCCTCTGGACTGCTCAGAGGAACAGGGGAACTCATAACCTGGAACAGCTCAGCACAGATCATAGTTTGAGTGGGAATTACAGAATCATTTGGGCTGGAAAAGATCTCCCAGCCCATCGAGTCCCAGATGTGCCCGTGTGCCCCACCCGGAGCACTGAGAGCCACATCCAGGCCCTCCTGGGACACCTCCAGGGATGGGCACTCCAAACCTCCCTGAGCAGCCCCTGCCAAGGCCTGACCACTCCTTCTAGGAAGAAATTCCTGCTGCTGTCCACCCTGAGCCTGCCCTGGCCCAGCCTGAGCTGTTCCCTCTCCTCCTGTCCCTGTTCCCTGGGAGCAGAGCCTGACCCCTCCTGAGCCCCCTCCTGTCAGGGCAGAGCCACAAGGTCCCCCCTGAGCCTCCTTTGCTCCAGGCTCAGCTCCCCTAGCTGCTCCTCACTGGATTCTCCAGACCCTTAAAAAGGACCTTCCAGCCCAGCCAGTCCCACCCCTGCCACGGGCAGGAGCACCTTGCACAGGGCCAGGCTTCTCCGAGCCCTCCAGCCCCGTTAGGTGACACCCAGCACCTGCCTCCTGCACTCCCTCACCCCAAAGCAACAGCAAGGCCTTATCCCTCCATGCAAAGTGCAGCAGGGCAGCTGGAGCCTGCAACCCAGCCTCCAGTTTCTCTCATCATGAGTGTTTCACATGTCTGAACCCCAAGTTTGTGATTCAAATCCTTACTATGGACAAGCAGGAGCCATCCTTGGCCTAATGAGAACAAAAACATGGACAAGTATTTGCAATCACAACAAAAATTAGTAGTTGCTGACGCCACAGACCCCAGCTGCAAGAGTTACTGCGATATTTATTAACACTGATTTTCCCAGAAAGGTGTGCACTAGTGAAGAATGTAACAGCTTTTATACGTTCTCACATGCAAGACTTCACAGTCTGAGCATCCAAGTGCTCACAGCACCGTTTCAGCATCGTCCTCTATAAAACAGCTTCACTACAGACTCTTCGTGTTTAAGAGGGGAAGAGCTGTGAAGCAGAATCTTCCCCACGCAGTAAGAATGCAGATATCACAGAGTCTCTCTCCCATATGGATTCTGAACTGTCTAATAAGGAAATTAAAAACTACCCATTATAGCTTTCCTTCTCTGCTTTCAGAGAAAATGGAACAGAAGCAGGGGACTGGCTCTACCCAACAGCTCCCAATACTGCTGGGGAAAGGTGAACATACAGCTTTAGGATATTTGGCAAGACAAGAGCAGAAATAAAAGCAATTTATTTCAGAAATGATCACAAGCACTTTCAGCCATAAGGAATCATCCTCCCCATGGCAGCATCCCCATCACGTGCTCAGCGCTTCCTGCCGGAGACAATTCCCCTGTATGGAAGAGAGGAGGATCTTAACATCGAGTGAATGGAGTTTCATCTGGGCTGGGAATTCTCAGGAGTTTTGGCTCTCAGGGAGCAGGCTGTTAATTCAGTTCACAGCTAACTCCAGCAGCCTAAAACACCATGTACCCCACTCCCAACTCCACAGTAAAGCTCCCTGGGAAAATGGGCAATTTAACAGGACACACATGTACAAATCCCCCTCTGGAAACTCAACTGCCACAAACGGAGACCATGTTTTGTTTTATCTCCTGAGAATTCTGTCTCCCAGGACCTAGAACAAGAAGCTTCATAAAACCAAAAAACTTCAAAAAACCACTCAACTGCCAAAACCCCCTCCCAAACTCTCCCACACAGGACACCCTGATCTTTCTCAACCACCAACTGCACCTGTATCCAGAGATTCCCACAGAAGGAATGGGGAAACCATCAAGTTCAGCTGAACACTCTCTAGGAAATAAAACCTTTGCCAAGGTCTTACTAACTTATTTTGACAGGCAATTATTTCTTGCATCAAGATCTTTGCTCTTATCTCCGAGGAATTAAAGGGACATCCAGTCTTTATGCCCAAAGTTAGAGCCCAGGTATTTGAAAAAGGTGGCATTTGAGACCAAGAAGATGACTAGTAGAATTTTTGGGTTTGTTGTGTGTCCCCCAAAAGGATAGAGAACTCGTAGCTCTCTCCCAGACATCAGAGCAGTAACAGAAAGAGGATTAAAAAAATGGACAGAATTTTAATCAAAGAAATCTTAGTAGAAGAATGTGTCTAACTGGAGCACATTTCAGTGAATGCAAGAAAGAATTGCAGAGCTACAGTCTAGATGGCCTTATTTTAAAAAGCACACAACTTCAAAGCACTGAGATATGTTCTGCCATGAAGCAGCACTGAACTTGGCTGGCTTCCCTCCTCTCTCCAAACAGCAACAAAGGAACACTGTTCTTCCCCAGCAGACAGCAAACACTGGCACATATTTTCAGGGAGACACCTGTTAGGGCTGGAAGAGCTCGGGGAGTGCAGCAGAGGTGGCCACAGTGACCCAGTGAACCTCAGAGAACCACATGGCTCCTTTTGATCCCAGCTCTTTCCTGCTCTTCCTCAGCTCAAGGCAAACAGTTCCACAGACAGCACAGATGCTTCGTGTTCACCAGGGAAGAGTTACAAGAGGACATTTAGGCACATTCCACAGATAAAGTCTTACCTCCCAGAGTAGCACTTTCCCCTTATTTCTCTAAGAGAAAAAAACAAAATGCTGCAAAACTCACTTGGGCTTCAGTCAAGGATTATTTATATTTATTTTACTTTATAAAAAAAACTTTGCATGGAAACTATGCCAACTATTCCTGCTAAAAGTCTGTGAAAGCCTCATCCTTGAAGATCTGGGGCAATAGGCAATGCTGTTTACAACTGCAGTTTGAGACACAGAACATGCACAGGCAATATCTCCTCTTCAGGGTATTCTATTTCATTTAGAAGTGTGACAGCAGATATTTTCACAGTCTCCAGTTTGGAGGAAAAAAGGGGAGAGTAAGGCCAATGTGAGCTAAAAAGCAGCAGTTGCTTGTTTTGGGCAAAGCTTTCCTTCCCAGAGTCACCAGTCCAGACTGATACAGGAGGATCTTGATGTTGACCTTCATAAGGCAGCAAAGAATTCATGACTTATGTCCTTTGATATAAAACCAGAACTTATAACAACAAAAAAGCTACAAGAAGTCTATTGAACCTTATAAACAAAGTCCTGGACAAACTGGTAACTGTATTCAGTTTAGTTTATTAAGAACAAATTAATTTGCAACCACTTAATTCCATCTGAAGGCTGACTAAGCAAGGCTTACAGGCTCTTTCCTTATTGACAAGTCTCATCTTAAAAGCTCCTTATCTAACAGTTCTCTGCTTTTGCCACAGCAAGTTAAAAAACTAAGATAAAACTCCAGTGGTGTAGAAGCCAGAAACAAGGCACCAAGCTGCAGGAATTTAACCATGTTTAAGTGTTTTGCATCCTGCTACCCATACAAAGACACAAGTTCCAGAAGAGATGTTAAACCTCGTGTTTCAAAATTCAGAACAACCTCTAGCCAACATGAATGAATTCTATCACAAAGAGAAGATCTTCCTCCTTAGTGTTTTGTTTTCTTTCAAAGCATGCAAAAATGGTTTCAGCCTAAATCCTCTGTGCAATAAAATTCCTGACAGCTGTGGCTGCCCCTGGATCCCTGGCAGTGCCCAAAACCAGGTTGGATGCTGGGGCTTGGAGCTGCCTGGGACAGTGGAAGTGTCCCTGCCCATGGCAGGGGTGGCACTGGATGAGGTCTAAGGTCCCTTCTCACTCAAACCATTCTGTGACTCCATGAAATAAGGCAAGTGGAATTTTGGTGACGTGGCTGTACCACAAGAAACTTGTCACACACATTAGGATTTCATATTCAAGCTCTCAAAACACACTTGCTTTTACCTATGACCTACACCTCACCTCCTGCTTGTCCTAAAACCTGCTTTAATAAACTTATATTGAGATTCCATTGAAAAAGAGTCCAGATTTCCTCCTTGCAGCCAACAAACTTAACCATACCTGTAACTACAGAGATGAGAGCAAGGGCCTCAAACTGCTGGGATCTAAATAAACACAGAGGCTTCTTTAAAAAGTTGGTTGTATACCACGCACACAGTGTGTACATACACACACACTCCAAAATGCTTTCAAGCCTTTCAAAACTCACTATAAATTCACACAAGTAATTCACAATTCCCTATAGTTTAAAAAACACAAGCAGCTATAAAAGGAATGTACGTCACATGTGAAAAAAAAAACAAAACCATTTTTACTTTAGAACAGTCGGATTCAGCTGCTGTTTAGGAAACGTAGTCAATTACATTTATTTCTGTGACTCAGGGTTCCTGCAGCCTGCTTCTCTTCCCAGAGATACCCGAGTTATCCTTCAGCACTTTCCAGCTTTTTGCTGGCCTGTTACACAGCTTTACGTGGCCAGTCCTTCAACTCATGTCTGATGATTAACCCGATCCTGCAGAAGAGCAGAGCGCTGCTGATTCTTTATAGAAGAGCTCCCCAGAATGCAGTATTAATTTAATCTCATTTAGACAGAAAGATCCAGCATTGCATTCTGCAAGGGAGAGATGCTTTCTACTATGTCAAGGCAGCAAGCAAGAAATCAAAATAATGAGTTCAGAGCCTCATTGCTGGGTTCACACACACTGAAATTCCATAATGTGAAAGAATAAACTGCCGTCTTGAGCAATTAAGCAGCATTTTCTATTCACAAAAGTACATCCTCCTTGGGTGTCACTAAACACTGCACTGATTCCAAGCAACTCAGCTGCTCTTAATAAAAAAAAAAACGTAAAAGTAAATCCTATTTCTTGCTGGCAAGGTGAGTTACTGGAAGGCTCCTTCCTTGTCAAGGACAATGCGGGTCTGTATCAAGCAGACGTGGCAGGTTCACCACTGCTACACGGCTCCTCCCCGCTGGAAGTGCAAACAGGGCAGCTCCTGGCTCCAGCTCCGGGAGAGAGGGGCTGGATGGGCAGAGGAGGCGACCACAGGCAAAGGGGAAAGCCAAGGCCGAGCCCACGGGGGCTGGGGAGAGGACACACGGACACACAGCACTCGGGAAAGGGGCCCTGGGGGACCCCGGGGGAAAGGAGCCCCGGGCACCCTGGGGGAAAGGAGCCCCGGGCACCCTGGGGGAAAGGAGCCCTGGGGGACCCCGGGGGAAAGGAGACCTGGGCACCCTGGGGGAAAAGGGGCCCTGGGGGACCCCAGGGGAAAGGAGCCCTGGGCACCCCGGGGGAAAGGAGCCCTGGGCACCCCGGGGGAAAGGAGCCCTGGGGGACCCCGGGGGAAAGGAGCCCCGGGCACCCTGGGGGAAAAGGGCCCCGGGCACCCCGGGGGAAAGGGGCCCTCGGCAGCCAGGGGTGGGTTTTCAGCTCTTCTCCCTCCCTAAATGAACAGCCCTGGGAGGCACCTCTGCAAACAAATAACCCCAGAGTTTGGGCAGCCCCAGGAATCCCCCAGCAGCAGCTCCCTGGGGTGCTCTGGGGGTGATGCCCCTCACGGGAAGTGCCAGCACCGTCATGGGAGCGGCGATTCCCGGCACATCCCCAACACTCTGGGCTGGAAAGGACCTTAAAAACCATCTTGTTCCACTCCCTGCCATGGGCTGGGACACCTTCCAAGCCCCATCCTGGCCTTGGATACTTCCAGGGATGGGATACGGTTTCCTTCTGCTCTGCCCTGAAACAACTGAAACCTCACCCTAGAAAGTTAAATTTAAACCAATGCATCAAACTCCCTCTGGGCTGAAAGCCAACACTGCCTGATCCGAGATACCCAGCTCCATGGTCCACAGAGCAGGAGAAAAGGGAGATGCTCTTCTGCAAGATCTAGAGAAGATCAGGAAGTTCAGGGCACAAGGTGGAAAGAGAAGCCATGGGAACAGGAAACAGTGAGGAAACACCAAGAACCGAATTATTTCAGGCTACAAAGAGATGGTAATATCTTAACTGTGTCTCTAGGGACATAGAAGAAAGGCCTTTATCCCCCCATTTCATCCATATGTCCAAATCAAAACCACCTCTCTGTACCACCCCCATCCCTCCAAAACTGATTCATGTCACACACTCTGTTGGCCGCTCCACCAGAAATTTATTTTTCTTGGATAGATTCTCCTCAGCCCTTTCAATCAGCTTTAGCCAAGACATACTCTCTACTCCAGGACTTTTCACAAGGACTAGATAATGTTTGTTTCATGCCAAGACACAAGGTAGGACACAGAATAAAAGTATCTGTAGAGAAACCAGGCCACTTTCTACCTTCTGAGCAAACTCCATTGCAGTTCAAGTGCCACAGTTTGGAGTATCTCATACTCTAATTTTATTTTCATGCTGTGTGAAGCCTGCAAGAAATATCCAGCAATTTCATAAGGAGTTGGAAAGGGAGAAAAGAGAGAGGAATATTGGTCTCTTTCTTTAATTTGGAACCTTTGCAACCAACAGTATGGTCTTTAACACTGGGCTCCAATTCGCAAGAATAGCTTCCCCTTGAAGATGGGTTATTTTTGGAAGATGCTTTGATTAGTGGCATTGAAACATCTGATCCAAGAAGCAGAGCTTCCATCGCTCTCCCAGATCTCCTCAGTCTCTCAAAAAATCAAGACATCAATCTCATCAGGATTTTTTCATCAACGATGTGTTCAGGAGGGTTTTCCTGTTCTTTTGGGGGAAGAGTGAGTGGGAGTGAATGGAGCATTACTCACCCTGCAGTCACCACTTTCTAGGAGTTGGGCTTTTCTAGAGAAGCGAATACTAAGCCTTTTTTTTAAATTTAATTTTTTTATTTACAAGCAGAAGCAAAGCATGTCACATTCACATGTCTAAAAGCAAGGACAAGAGCCAAAAAACCTGAGCTGGGGCAACTTTCAGTCAAGTAATCCATGAGAAAAGGCAGCAAATGAGAATAGTTTGGAGCATTACAACATCTTCCAGACCTTAATGCTTGGTAAAACCAAACCCACTTCACACAGAGAACAGAGCAGAGGCTCTCAATCCACTCAGACTTCTGAAAGTGCTGCAAACAGCGTTGTCAGGCTGAGAGCCCCCACCAAGCCCCGGGCTGATGCACAACCACGCGACCGCTCCCCATGGCAGGGCTATCCTGGGCCGAGCTGAGCTTCCCTGCTTTGGGACAACTTCTCCCCACCCATCACACGTTGCTGCACATGTCAGAAGAAAGCACAGAACACATGGGAGGTTTTCAAACACATTCACAAACTCTGAAGCCAAGAGTTTCACAACAAAAGCCAACACAAAAGTCATTGTACCAGAAACAAAGAGCCGTGGCTGCGAGTCCATTACTGCACAGCCTCCAAGGGTCCAGAGGGCCAAGCGGGATCTGTGGCCAAACCATTACACATTTGCACCTCCCCAGACCTAGAGGATTCCCAGCTCTGAAGAGATACGACAAATTTTTTCATTCGAGGAGCTGGAAGGAGCTGTGGTAAGAACTGGGACTGTAATCAGCCAGTGTAGCTCTGCACTGTCAGCTCACTCCGAGGGCCAGGGAATTCATGACTACGAGAGAGGATGGCATGTTTTCATCTAAATACAATAGAAAAAAACCTTGGTAAAAGAGAAAATGTCCTTCTGAAATTATCATACAATCTTGTGCAATAAATGCAACTTCAGGAGTGACATTACCCAGCTCTGAGCTAACAGGCAATTATAGTGACTGGAAAAGGGAGATTTCTGCATGGATTTCTACATTCTCCAAGATATCTCTGTGAAGGAAGACAACACTTTTCCATTCAGCTCTCTGCCCTAATGTGTGTCAAAACCCGATCAGAGATTCAATGGAGATGATTAATCCTGGAGGGAGTTGGGCAGCTGCTGCTCTCCATGGCAGGGGGGAGCAGGAGCAGGAGGGGAGCTACCTGTCTGCTCCCCAGCATTCTGAGACAGCAGCATGAGCCACAGCTAATGAGATAATCACAAATTCTCAGAACCCCCTTTATCTCACCAAGCATCAGCTAAATAAATAAACCAAGATGCTTTTGGACAAGCTACTCTCAGAAATGAAGTGAAACACAGGAGAGCTCCATTACTTCAATTAATACTCCCATTTGTACCAGGTCAGCAGTTCCCAAGGGCAGTGAGGACAGGCACATCCCACTATTCCTCATCCAACAAAATGAGCATCCAACTCGCTTTAAAACCCCAACAGAGCTCTGTAGGACCCAAGAATAAAAAAAGAAGGAAAAGAAGGAGAAAAGGCTTCCCTATATATGCTTTCTTGAAAATTCTTGTTGCAGTCTCTCAAACTGGAAGGAAAATTACACAGTTTTACAGAATTCCCAGAATGTTTTGGGTTGGAAGGGACCTTAAAGCCCATCCAGTGCCACCCCTGCCATGGGCAGGGATACCTCCCACTGTCCCAGGGAGCTCCAAGCTCCATCCAGCCTGGCCTGGGACACTTCCAGGGATGGGGCAGCCACAGCTTCTCTGGGAAACAAAGTTTTCTCCCAGGCCTAATAAATTTAAGCAAAACCAAATTTATTTTTTCCCCCCAGTATGACAAGTGCAGCAAGCCCAGAACAGGAACTAGTTGAAAAATTTGAACACCTACATCAGGGAGGAAAAAAAATCCTACCAGAAAGCTCCAAAAGGAGGGGGGGGGGATTTCAATTATATAAGACAAAGATTGAAAGTAGCCAAGTGCTCTGCATGCAGATGGTTGTTAACAAGCAGACAAGGAGATGAAAGGGATTTTGAGGAAGGCCACAACATCAGAGGGAAACAATAAAGAGAGGATTCCTCCAGCAGATTCACCCAGTAACACTGAGCTCCAGCAACAGACCCTCATTAGTGGGGACCACCTCGTTAGTGCTATGAGGGGTGCAGAGCTTCCCTCCCTGCTGGAGTCCTGCACTCACTGCCTGTTCTAAGCATCACAACTAAAAGCATCTGGGAATTTACAACCAAGATCTTCACAGACATGACAACAATGAAGAAAACACCCACAACATTTTCTCCTCATCCTCCTCTTTCAAGGACAGGCATCACTGAGCACCACAAAGTTTTTTACAGAGCATCTTTTAAAGTTGTGGGAGGGAAACAGGCACAGGGTGGGATTGCTGGGGTGTCTGTGCAGGGCTGGGAGTTGGACTGGGTGATCCTTGTGGGTCTCTTCCAACTTCAGATATTCTGTGATAATTTTCACTAGTTCTTCATAAAGCCACTGAAACGCTTCATCAAGTCATTTTTCCTTTAATTTTTCAGAGAGAAGCACCTTGTCCTGACACACAAATTCATTGCTCAAGCACAAGAAAACATTGGTACAATAACCAAGTCAGTTTGCAGAGCAGCTAATCTGATCAGGGCTTACCTGTACCCAGCCTGCAGGGAGTTTGGTTTCAGGAGTTTAACATAACCAAAGCATGCCTGGTACAGAGAGCCAAGGGGGGGAAAACAAAGGCAGAGCTGTGCCATGACAACTTGGATGGTCAGGAAAATTTTCTCTCCTCAGAGGATACTATTTTGAAAATAAATACTATCTCAAGAGCAGCACACAGGAGAATTAGCTGCAAAAAGAACTACAACTCTTTCTATTAAAAAGACCTGGCCATGAATACCCCAGGAGAGGTGATGCAGGGGGAGAGGAGGGGCACTAGGGCAGGTCTGACAAGTGAAAGATTCACACAAAAGAGTGAACCAGCACAGAACCCTCGTAATTGGAGATAGATGTAATTCCAGTCTGTTCAGAAGAATTCAAAGAACAGCTCACATTCAGGAAAAAAGCAGCTAAAAACGAAAAACCAGCAGTTACACACTTCACAAACCAGGTTAGCATCTAATACACAACACAGTATCAATCAGAGCCTTCAGGTAAGACTTTTTACAAGTATCACTTATTAAAAGTAGGTTTAAATAACTAAGAGTTAAGCTGGTCTGGGCCTCCTGCCCATTTCCAGAGGCAGGGAGAGGGGGATGGTGGGGGGAGCGAGCGAGGGCTGAATATGGAAAGCTGTCTTTAGGCGCAATATGAATCATCATACTGAGGAATCTTCTTTAAGTGGCTGGCTACTACTCAAACAGATTTATTTTATTTAAAATGGGATGGTTTTGTCCAATATATGCACAACGAACCTTGGAGAAGTCATTACATGACACTCTGCTGTGCCTATTACAATAAAAAATACTTGAAAATTAACCTGTATCAATTTAATCCACCCTGACGTAGGAAAAGTGGTAAATGCCTTCCTTGGGAGATTTCCTAATGTGCTTGGTTTCTTCACGTTATTTTCTGCTGTCTCAGTATAAACAGCACCTTGCCTTTGACTTCCAGAAATCTCTGCTAACGGCAGGAAAACTACCTATGACATGAAAGGAGCAGAGACAGAATCATTTTCTTGTTTTAGCCTGAGACTGTAAAAAGCCAACACTACAAAATGTTGCATACATGGAGCAAGAGCCCTGCAAGTGTTCTGCATTCAAAATGCAGATCTACAGAAGGCTGATTGTCTCATTTTTTTGAAATAGCCAGCCCTGGAATAGCAGAAGTCACATGGAGAAGGGCTCCAATTCACACAAAAATAGGCAGATTTAGCTGCTGCGATTTTTATTCATGCAACTGTCCCAGCCTAGGAATAGCAACGGCTGCTGAACAGAAATATTCTCCCCCTGGCCACTGGGGTGTGGGACTCCAGGGGAGAAAAAAGCCACTAGGAACAGCAGAGCCACTACCTCCTCCCATCAAACCTCATGGAGCAGCAGCTGGGACCTGGGCAGTTAAATTTGGTCAGAGCAGAGCCAGGATCACCGAGCACTGAAGCCCCTTCAAAGCCACCTGTCCCTTGCTCGGTGTCCCCTGTGGCTCAGGCAGACCCCTGCCCTGCTCCAGGGGCACACAGGGGGCTCTGTGCCCTGCACCCTCTCACCAGGACAGCACAGAGGCACAGGCAGGCCAGCTCTGAGCACTGCAACCCCCTGCTCAAGCACTGCTCAGCCCAGCCCTGGGCTGCTGAGAGCTCCCTGTGCTTCTGCCACTGAACACTGAGCCTCCCATGGGCTCCATCCAGAGGGCAGGAGCTTTGCCTCACAGCTGGATGGAAGTCCAGGCAGCACAGCTCGTATTTATGTATTTCATAGACACCCACAGATTTCATGTGCATGCACTGCAGATGTGCCTCACTACACCTTTTTGTCTTGAGGAACCCTTTTTTTTTTGTTGTTGTTGTTGTTGTTTCTGTCCATGGCACCCACAAAAAACCTCTCTGGTTCCCTCTCAAGAGTGAAATGGATTTGCTAATGCAACATTACCAGCCCAGAAACAGCCAAAGCTCAGCACTGGGTATATTAAGGGGGAGCCACCAGGGAATTCAGGAAATTTAGATTGAGCCTATGAGCTGCCTCAAAGGCTTCTAAATGAAGACATCCAATTTTATCTCAGCTAATCCTAGAGACCCCCACGATTGCCAACGGGGTAACAGCTCCAAATCTTTAATATCATGGAAAGAGATGAGCTCCAAGTGCACACGAGCTGGGATGAGAAGGACTTTGGAAATAAAATATTCTTTAGCTGGACCAGGAGAACAAGTGACAGCAGCTACTCCCAAGCTTCACCTACTGTACCAGAGAGGAAAGATTTCGTGGCAAACATTCCCAAGATGACTGAAGTGCTCTTACTTTCCTGTTTGCTGCCCAAGACCAGTTCAATCTATGGATGGCTGCTCGCTCCAAGCACTACATCAAACCCGTCCCTCTGCCTCCCATCACACACATTTCCCTCCAATTCACACTGCTTTCCATTAATATTTGAAAGTCCTCCCTTATACAAATAAAATTCTTGCAACATTTCTTACAACATCGTTAGGTGTTACTATGGAAACTGCTAAAATGTCACAAAATACAAAAGCCTAAAGCTCTGCTGCATGAGGAGAACCCTGATCATCTTTAGTTCCCTCTTTGGGTAATGTGATGATCAAATATTTCAAGTCTAATAAAAAAAAAGTCACTATTATAGTGGGGGGTGTATTTATTTTTTTTTTGCATTGCTTTAAATTACTGAGTATTTCATCAAGCCAGCAGCCAAATGAAGTCACTTTGCACAAATCCACCCTATCAGGAGGCACTTCTGAGGCAGTAAAATGACATTGGAAACTCTCTGGAACTGCATGCTGAGCAGAGCAGCTGTGGCTGCCCCTGGATCCCTGGCAGTGGCCAAGGCCAGGCTGGCCACTGGGGCTGGAGCTCCCTGGGACAGTGGGAGGTGTCCCTGCCATGGCAGGGGGGGCAATGGATGAACTTAAAGCTCCTTTCCCACCTGAAGCATTCTGAGATCCTGTGAGTGCTTTCTACACAGGCAGGAGGCACGGATTCAACAGACACGGGAGCTGCAGCTCTCTGAATCCGGGGCTCCCTGAGCCTGGCGGCCGTGGAGAGAGCGCCCTGTGCTCATTCCCAGGCAGCAGCAGCAGCAGGAATTCCTGTGCCTGGAGCACGGCACGGGCTGTGCCAGCTGAGCCGAGCCACCACCAGCGCAGGGAACATCTCGTTTGCAGCGCAGACATCGCGGCTGCACAGGAGCGCCGGGGAGCGCAGCTGCCAGCCGAGCAGCTCACCTGCACCCCGAGGAGCTCACCTGCACCCTGAGCAGCTCACCTGCTGCCCCGAGCTCACCTGCACCCCGAGGAGCTCACCTGCTGCCCCGAGGAGCTCACCTGCACCCCGAGGAGTTCACCTGC
>VZRX01006127.1:44604-62412 GCA_013398075.1 Notiomystis cincta
AGGAGCTCACCTGCTGCCCCAAGGAGAGCTCACCTGCTGCCCCAAGGAGAGCTCACCTGGCTACCCCCAGGAGCTCTCACCTGCTCCCTGAGGAGCTCACCTGGCTACCCCGCGGCTCCCAGCTCCCAGCCAGCCGGGTCACCTCCCTGTCACCTCCCCGCTCCTGCGGCTGCCACGGGCGGGGTTTGGCACAGAGCTCGGGCGGGCTTGGGGAGGGGCAGGCAAAAGGGAAAACACCCTCGACGTGACCAATCTGCCACAGAATTTTTGAGCCGCTCCATCATCATAACAAAAGCAGTGAACAGAAAGTCTTAAGAGCACAAGACTCTGACTGTTCCCTTTTAAACATTCTCCTTCACCGAAGCATCATCCCCCTCGCTGCTGATGCAATGCACTGAAACAGCACGTTCCACAGGAAAATCCCAGGCAAATCCTGAACTCGGCATGCCTGTGCCAGGTACCCTTCCCATAAATAGCTTGTTCAGTGCTGAGGTCAAACCTGGAGCAGGCATTCCAGAAAGTAACCTTATCCCAGGGAAGGTCAGAGGGGGGTGAGAAGAAAAGAAATAGGACAGGGAAAAAAAATGGTAAAGAAAAGAAAGAGCTGGATGTTACTTATGCAAACCATTCCAGTACTTCAAGTGAAAGCAAATCTTTCAAATGCAGAGAGCCACAAGCAGACAACTCCGAGTGCAACTGGGACCGGGAGTTGAATCAGTCCCAGTTGGCTCCAGAGATGTGAAGGGCAACTGCAACAAACCCAACAGCAATTCAAACTTCTCTTACTTCCCATCTGAATTCCTAGTCAATACACAGGCCCTCACCTATTTATATTTTTAAGCCCTTCCTTTCATTCCGAAATCCAGCAAATAAAACCGAAGCCAATTTTTTTAAGTTCTCTCCTACCTAAAGCATTTTATCTGAGGAGAGCCCAGCAAAGACTCCAAGCCTTTGAAACGAGACACTTGCAAAACGCCCCATATCCAGGGTGTGCCCAAAACACACTCCGTGGAAAAATCTCTTGGGGTAGTGCCAGTTTAGCAAGAAAAACATTTTCCCCCAGCTGGAAGTCTCGCACTGCCGAGCGAGTGCAACCAGAAGGGATCTGCGGGAGGAGAGAACAAAGGAGGGGGGAAGCCCATGTCACTGCAGAATGAAACCCCAAATCGTCGAGGAGGACACCTGGGAGTACCTTACAATCTCCTCCTTCAGGAATTCCACATTCACCCTTCCTCCACTTGTAATCTCAGCCATGCAGTCATTTTTTGTCTCCTGTCAGTACCGGCACGAATAAAAACGCAGCTCTGAGCTGTGGCTGCTTGCAGATGCTGGTGTAACACAGTATAGAAGTCTTTCCCCATCCCCCACAGAGGGATATTAGACTTCAATATTGGAGATCAGCTCTAAACAGGGCCCCTTTCCCTCGCTCAAACACCGACTTCAATTTCAGAGGAGACTGCAGCAAACCAGACAAGTACCACGCTGGGTTTTTAGCACCAGTTCACATTCACAAACTTCTCAAAATTTTTTTTCTGCTGCTTCAGATGTTGTGACAGGCTTTTTCCAATGAACAGTAAAGTAAATATTTATACAACCCTATCCACAGTGTCACCCACAACTCCTAAAAAATCTGAACCTCAGCCTGTTCTTCCTCACTGCCCCTCTGGGTAAGGGCTAGGGAGACAAAGAGCAGCTTACTGGCAGTACCAGACACCAAATCATTGCCAGTCCTCTGCATTATCTTCCTTACACCAGCCCTGACAAGCAGGGAGAGAAGACCTGGCTCTGAACAGAACAGCCCAAAATGCTGCAGGGGCAGTAAAGGCACCTGCCAGAAAGATGCTTTGTCTGCATTCAACACCCCACACACCAAATTCAAATGTTTTCCTGAACGCAGCACTGATCTGAATGCTCTTCCTTGCACATGTGACCCAACATCCAGCGCTGGTTCACAGAATCCCAGACTGCTCTGGGGTGGAAGGGGCTCTCAGCCTAGAAAGATAAATTTCAAACAAAGCACCAAAGTCCCTCTCGGATGGAAGACAAGCACACTGCCTTATCTGAACCTTACACCAAACCTCCCTGCCGTTCTCTCCTGAGGTCTGCACGAGGATCAAGGCTCTAATAAAAGTCAGAAACAACTTATTAGACACCCATAATATCTATAAAAGGTGTACTAGGACCAGCATCTCTTTGAGAAATAACTGACTATTCTTGTTTGCCCTCTTTCCTTTAAAGCAAGAGGGACTTGGAGTGTCCTACTTACTCCGGATACCTGATTAAGCATTTTTTAACAATCAACCACTCTATTGTTCTGCTTTCAAACGCTAAGCAAGAACACTTCAGGGATTTGCTCTCTCTTCCCCACTGAAAGAGCTTGCAGGACTTCTCTCCTGACCAACACCTCGATGCCAACAACTCAGACAACACAAGTAAGTTCTCATGAACAGTTGAAAAATACAGTTAAGCATGTTGCTGTCATCAGTACCTACAAGCACAGTTAAAATTCAACAAAAAACAACACCCAAAGTGTCAAGCAGGTGACTGAAAAAGTGCTAAAGAGACTAACTTTTAGGATTGCTCTGCATAAATCGTTTAGTGAAAGGTGTTTGTGACCAGCAGGAAAAGCTTCCTTACTCCCCATGGCATGTGATCTGGTACACCTGAATTACACGTGGGATCTGCCTTTTGAGTTACGGTTCCAGGAAGTCACAGACTTGAGAAATATTATTTAATGGCCCTTGAGACACAGGCTTCATTATCATGTTCTTGCTTTAAAAACATAATCAAGGGAGAAAAATCAGAATCTCTAAATCCCATTTCTCAGTCAGCTGGTGCACCAAGTGCAGCCACTCCTCAAGCCACCCCCACTCCAAGTGTCCCATGCATTCATCTCCAAGACAGGACTTGGAAATCAGTGCTGGGAAAAGCAGTTCCTTGTGAGAAATCTTAATTACTACTCCAAGCCCAGCAACTCTGAAATCCCGGCAGCACAATGTGACGCAGTGCAGGGAGGAGACAACACATGGGCTGTGAAATGATTCACTGCAACACCAAAGTGCAGAAGGTGCCGGGATTTCCCATCAGTAAATGGGAATAATTAAAGTGTGCTCAGGCATCGTGGCCATAGGCATCCTAACAACCACAACTGAACACTGTAGGGACTGTCTGACCCTTGGGAAGGTTCTGTGGGAAGCCAGTGGTGTGAGAAGTTGGTCACTAGGTACTTCAGTTCCCTCTCAGGAGCTTGGTGCAACTGCCAACCAAACAGTGACTTTCCAGATAAGAAAACCTGAGCTAAAAGATAAGTCCCAGTTAAATATTTGGTTTCACTACTTTTTCAGAAAATTTTTCCATGGTACAGACTGAAGCTGAGGATTAGAGAGACTAAATCACCTACCACTCACCAGCTCAGTCTGTCACTGCTTAGCACAGGTCACTAACCAGCCAAAAATAATTGACAAATTCTGATTAAACTTGTCTACAGGCAAATCCAACACAACCAAAGAAACCACCAGTCTGAGGAAAGAACACAAGCCAAATGAAATATTTCCTATTTATATGTATTAGCACAGGGACACAGAAACAACAGCACTTTGGTGACTTTCTAAACCATCACTCAACCACACAAACCAGATTTCAGCCAGCAGCCCTCCAGCACTGGGAAGAATTCCATGCCCTTCTTTGAACCACAATTAGTTCCTGATCCCAACATGCTGACAGCAACAGAAAACCATGGAATGGTTTGGGTTGGAAGGGACCTTAAAGCCCATCCAGTCCCACCCCCTGCCATGGGCAGGGACATCTTCCACTGTCCCAAGTCGCCCCAGGCCCTGTCCTCTCTGGCCTGGGACTCTTCCAGGGATCCAGGGCCAGCCACAGCTTCTCTGGACACCCTGTGCCAGTCCCTCCCAACCCCCAAAGGGCAGCTGGGCCCTTCCACAGTCGCACAGGTTTCTCAGGTGCTGCTGCCTCCAGTCACGCCCAGCCAAGGAAGCTGGGATGTTCCACAGAGGCCACTCCAACCTGCCTTCCTCAGCTCCCAGCAGAGGCAAAGCTGCTCTCTCCTGATCCTCACTCTGCACCACTCACACCTCTGGAGGACCTCAGCTGTGAAGCAGAGCTGGGTACTGTTAACCTGGGAGCAGACACGCTCCAGCACAGTGGTCCTCGCTGCACTCAAAGCAAAGGACTCAGCACAACCCAGCCCTGCCTGCACACACCTGCCCTCCCCATCAGCTGCCTGAGAACCAGGAGCACCTTGTTAAACCAAGCCCATGGCTGGCAGGGCTTCCCAAAGGTGTAACGAATCCCTCCCTGCTTTGTTTATGCATTACATGATGGCCTGGTTATGCACCTGAATGACAGCACCTTCCTGGGCAGCAGGTCTGGGAGTGCTTTAAAAGGACCTACCAAGTTCTGATACATCCCTAACACTACTGGAAAGAAGAATTTCTCAGGGAGATGGTGCTCCATAGCTGAGATCAGGCAGGTCGGAACAGTACAAATGCTTCAAAGTCTGTCCTTGACCAGATACTGATTCTGGAATGCCACCACACCAGAAAAACTCAAAGGTCAGCTCTTATCTAAGCATGATGTAAACATGTCTTTGTCTCTTTTGGGTGCTCCTACCTGACTCTCAGAGGTGGTCAGTGACATGGCCAGTCACGGCCAGCAGGCTCCGAGAGGGTCTAGAAGCAAACAGCAGTTTTTTGAGGGGGAAGGCAGGGGCACCCAGAAGCAATGGAGAAAGGGATGGTGACTGAGCAACGAGAAGTTTACAGAATCACAGAATTGCTGGGGCTGGAAGGTCCCTCTGGAGACATCCAGTCCAAGCCCTGCCAAGGCAGGGTCTCCTAAAGCAGGTTACACAAGAACACGTCCAGGTGGGTTTGGAATGTCTCCATTACACACTTAAGATATTCCATCTCACTATCAAAATTCCAATAATCAGGGCTCACGTCTTCCTTCTAAGAAGTAAACTCAGAAAGACAAAAAACCCAGCCCTCCCCGAGCAGCCTCTGCACTCACACTAATGTACAACAATGGCTCTGTACCATCAGCTGGCCCAAGGCAGCTTCCCAGTGGAAAACTCAGCTCTTCCCTTCCTGCCTCTTAGCACTGCTACAAAAGAATGGCTATTTAGATGTACCAGAAGCTTGTACCAGCTCTTAAGGTCGACTTGAGGAGTTCCACTAACAAGCACCAACACGCACTGAGGCTCGGCAGTGCCAGAGCTCGGGGTGATGTCACAGCACCCGTACAATACCCACAGGCACCGACTTTAAATGAGGTTTAGTGGGCCTGGTCTAGATGCCAGCGTGCATACACACCAGGTTCTGAACCCAGAGACAATAGAGGCATCAGGCTTTTTATTAGCTTTCCAATCTTTGGCTTTTTAAGAGTACTCAATGTGAAGGCATGACTAACGCAAAGGGCGGAAAAGTCAGCAAAGAATTTCACGCACCGTGTCTCTGAATGCTGCACTTCCTCTTGGGATTAAGAGGAGTGGCAAAGAAATTTCACTTTGCTAGACAACACGTGAAGCCATGAAACCCACAATATGGGAAATTGAATATTATTTTGGACAGACTTTTAATCAAATGTCTCCTCCAATAACTACTACGAGACTTATAAATGAAATTCTACTACTAATCCCAACAGTAAGTTTGTGGATGGTATAAACCAGGAATAAAGTTCTGAAACTCTTATTTCTAAGAGCACAAGAACCCCTTTATGTCCACCCAGGAGAGATCACATGATCAGCTAGCTACCAGCTTTGCACTGGGAGAAACCCAAACTCAAGCCACATTTAAGACTTCACATGCAGAACTTTGTCCTGCACACCATCTCAAACACAATGTGACATTTAGCTGGAATTTGATATTCAAAGGATGTAACATCTGGTTATCAGCACTCATCCACACGAGTGTGTTCTCGGAGGCTGCTGAAGTTACCAAGTGCCCGCTGTTCCCATCTACCCAGCCCAGCAACATCTGGGTCACACAGCCCTCGACCAACACTCTGGACAGCAGGTACTGAATCCATTCAGTTATTTCTCCAGAGAGGTCTGAACAACCCCGGGACAGTGCAGGAATGTACATGTCCTGGTGACTGTTTCCAGCCTGGACATTCCAGCCAGGCCCCCCGTGCCCACGCAGGGAGCTTTTTGTCGACCACAGTGATACTTCACAGACTGAGGTCCCAACAGGTCCATCAGGGTGGAAGAGATCATCTACTGATGCAAGCCAGATTTCACACAGACTAGACACAGAATATGGCCTTTTAACAGATTTTCACAAAATAATGTAGTATGCACTCCCAGGGAAAATTCTGGGTTTGGAAGAAAAATTTGCCTTCTTCCCTGACCTGTCTCAAGACCTTCTGCCATGAGAAGGATCTTCCTCCTCCACACACAAACTGACACCTAATATTTATTGCAAACAGCATCCAGTTAACAACATAATTATGAGGCTGTTGTCATCATTTAATGCAACTCACAGACAAGAAGAAAATTCCCAGCAGTAATTTCCCAGATTCAAGAAGAGAACACACTCACTTCACACTTCCGCTGGCACTTGAACCAAATCCTTTCAGAGTATTTTTTTCCAGGCAGTTCATTTAACAAATAAAATAATTCCCCGATCATAAATATGCTGTCAGCTACACGGATTCAGACCAGCCTTATTTTACACAACAGGTTTACAACAAATATTCCCCCTGTAAAATAGCAAGTATTTCCTTTCAGGAGACAGGAGCAAAGCATCTTGGAGAGAACTGCTAATGGCATTCCAGGTTTTTATCTGCAGCTCACACCACTCCAGCCAGCCAATATTTCCACGACTTGCTGCTCCACAAACACCAAAGACTATTTCCGGTAGGCATGAGGAATTTTATCTTCAGTACTGCACGTGCTGCAAATCACACCGCACTAATTTTAGCAATTCTTTGTCCTAAGACCATCCAAAATTTAGGGTTCCTACAAAAACCGTATTTCTATCTGCCACCTTCCACCTTGCTCCCCATCACCAGAAGGAAACAAGTGAGTGCTACTTACAGTGGTACATGGGGTTGTTCTGGGTCTGCTTTGGTCAGTTCCTCCTCCTCAACGTCCGACTCCCCTCCCGAGCTGCTGTCGGTGACGTCCGAGTCGAAGGCCTGCTCGCTGGATCTCAAGTTGGCCATGCCACTGGCCGTGAACCTCTCCAGCTCCTCCGATATTGAATCGCTCTTCAGGAAGTTGCTCAGGCCTTCTGAAGTAACTGTCTCGCTCGCAGCTTTCCTCAAGGCTGCTTCTGCTTTTCTGGTCAACATCAGCTGGCTCCGATGCCTCAGGGGGTCCAAAGCTGGAAGCTTGCTCAGCGTTTTCTCCAAGAAGCCGCCCAACTGCTGCTGGATGTGTCTCTCCACCTGCTTCGCCTGCACCACCTGCAAGCGCTTCTGCAGGCGCCGGGCCCGGCTCTCGATGTCCGCCTGCCGCCGCAGCAGGGCCCTCGTCCTCATCTCCGAGTCCAGGCTGCTGTGGGGAGCAGCCAGCAGAGGAGGTTTCTGCTCCTCCAACCTGCTGCTCCCGAAGTCAGAGCGACTCGCGACGCCGGGCGCCCGCGTCTCCCCACTGCTGCCCTCGAGCACCCACTGCTGCTCTGTGGAATTAAGGGAAGATTTATTTGCAGCGCTATTATTGCTAAAGGGAGTTGCGTGCTCTGCATCAAGGCTTCGATGTGGAAGAGTGCAATTGGTCAACCCGGTCTTCAAGTCGCCCAGTTCAGAACCTCCTGTATTATAGTCAACAGTCTGGAGGGCAGCAGAAGGAGGAGCACACTTCCCACCATTCAGAGAACTGGAGTTTTCATGGTCTGAATTGGTACTTTTGGCCAATTTCTTGGCCAAGCCATTCACAGGCGCTTGTGGGAGAGGTGGCTGGCTATTAGTACTCATTGTTTTCAGATTCTCCAAAGTGAATTCCAACACTGGTTGCCTCCCCAACAGATCACTTGTTTTCAAGAAGGACTGAGATAAGAGAGAGTGAGATTTAAGGACTGTCTGCTTGTTGAAGACTCCTTGCAGCTTCAGAGGCTCTTTTGAAGAGACAGATGTTACATCCGAGCAGAGATAAGAGGCCACTAGCGGCTGCAGCTTGCCCAGCTCTTCCTTCGTAGGGTTGTTTCGGAAATCTAGACTGGGATCCTCCGGAGCAATGGCTTTCCTTTTGGTGCCGTTGGCAGCCAGGAGGATGCTGTTGGCGTTGCCGTTGCTCTCGGCACTGCCAGGCGACAAGGTGGAGGACGGGGGAGCCAGCTTGAATCGGATGTGGTGAGCTTCGGCTGCTGCGTCAGTGAGAGCGGGCGCCATCGCAGCCATTCAGCACAGAGACACGGGAAGTCCAGCCTCTCCCGCTGCCGAGGCCAGCTCCACTGCCTCCCACTGCCGCTCCCGAGGGCAGCCTGCAGAGGGAAGGCAAAAGACACAGTCAGGCGCTGCACTTGGAGGAAATAAATCAAACTCTTTGCACAACGGCAGCGAGAGCTGGACGCGACGCTTGCGCTTCGCCACGCTGAGCGCAGCCTCCTCCCCCCGGGAGCCCCAGCCCTGCTCAGCGGAGCCAGCTGGGAACAGGAACAGGAACACACAGCCCGGTCCTCGGGATCTCCCAAACTTAATGCCATCTGTAACTGCTATTCCCACCTTTCATGAGCACAGCAGAACCCTTCCAGGCCTCCATGAAAGCTCCAGCCCTCGACGCTCCTATTCCTCAATGCCTACCGTTCACCAACTTCATCATTAAAACCCCTGAGCTAACCTATGAAACAGTTTTCAGTGCTTCTAGTGCCAGCTCAGGGGTCTTAAAAATGATAAATTTGACTATAACATGTAACAGACAGGGCTTGAGGGGAACAAATCTCCATATGCTTAAACTCCCAGTGGCTGAAGAAGCCCCACCGCTTCCCTGAAACTTGGATTTCAAGAAAGTTGCTTCCCTGGTGTGTATGAAACCTACTTTCCCAGAACTACATTTCCGAATGAGCCAGGTGATTTCCAGTGTTAGCAATTCCCATTTCTCTTTCAAGAGCATGGATAAAGATTAACCCACACACACAGAGCAGTTCTACACCAACTGTCAGAGCAAGCCTGGGTTTAACTCAACTAGAGCAAACAAATTAAGAGAAATACCTAAAGACTCTTCGTTTCTCTACACTGCAGCCTCTTCTCACCCACCTTCAAGTCTCTGGTCATTCACCCACTTTCCTTACCACTAAAACTGTCAGTGTTTTTAAAAGCCTTTTTAAATTGCATTCAAATAACCCACAGCACTGGCTGTGCTGCCAGTGAAACAGTTACTTGATTTTCCTTTTACTGCTGAAGTTATTTAGCATCCTCGTAAGATATTTCAATGTCAACTTAATAATAAAAAGTTGCCCTGATCTCTTGCCTGATACGCCAATCCTCTAATTTCACATAAATTTGCATAAGCTTGTTGTAGCTGTTCATTAACACACTCCAATGACCAAATTAATACACCACTTTACAGGAAAAGTGAGGACTATCTAAAGTTTTAATATGTTTAACAAGGAAAATTTCACAGCCAGTTTTGTTTCTGGGCTCATCCAGTTGCTCCCAACATCAGATCCAGATGCTCCACCATAACAGGGACCAGAAAGGCATCAAGCTGAAAATCAAAGTACTAGAACCTGAATTTTTGTGAGAAGTCAGAGATGAGTTAAAGAAACAAACCCACATTCCCATGGAGGGAAGGCTCAAAAGTATTTGCTCTGTGTGGTTTCCAGTGATTACACACATTGGTCAACTGGCCAGCCCTGGCCAGCTCCGAAATGCAAACACTCCACAGTCCTAGAATCCCAAAATGACTTGGGTTGGAAGGGACCCTAAAGCTCATCCTGTTCCACCCCACTCCCCTGCTGCCCACCCTGGGGGACCAGCCCAGGGCACAGGGGGTTTCTGTGTTGGTCATGTCCAGCCTCTCACCCACCAGTCCTTCTGCACACGGCTGCTCTCCATCTGTTCACCCTCCAGCCTGGCTTGGTCCCAAGGGTTGTCCCAACCCAGCTATAGCACCTTGCTAGGAGTCTTTCTAACTCACTCTCCCTAAAATCCAGTTAGGTGACACAGAAGGAGGAGACAGGGAAGGAAGAACACATTCCCTGAGGAACCAACTTAAAAAAATCTGTTGCAACAGAAATACTGAGATGCTGGAGGTGGGTTCAGGCTTCCCAAGTCCCCTACTCACAGAACTTACAGTATTCCATAATCAACTGTACTTTATCCTTACTAAAAAAGGATGTGCATGTCTAAAAGTTTAGGCCATGCTCACTGAAAATGGCTTTTAGTCACCATTTGGGTTCATAAATAAAAACTGAACATGCTTATTCAGGGAACAAAGGGAAAAAAGGAACTTGTAGGGAACTTTCCACTTGTAGCTAAGACACCCTTGGGAAAGGAAGGAGGAAGACTGTCAGAATAAAGACTTCCTCCACTCCAGCCTCCTTCCAAGACCTTCACTAGAACTAGAGACACACTGGGAATGACTGCCCCTAACAGGTTCCCAGTTCTGCAGAAACATGTGGGTTTCCCTTCCAGAGGGAGCTCTGGCTCAGGGCTCTCCACCACAGTTACCACGAGACATCGACAGCGCCTTCGGAAACACCCAGCTGCAAAAAGAGCAGAAAACCTTCCCCTGGTGCTAAATGACTCTTCAGGAACATATCTGCACTGCACTGCAGCCAGACAGGAGTTTGCCCAGGCTGAAGAAAATTTTAATTTGTAGGTCATCAACTTAAATTAACGGAAGTAGGAAACGGAAGCAAAACTTTGACACTGCCTTTTCCTCCGGGTTAGCAAACCCACTTGAAAATGAAAATCCTCCTGCTAAGCTACTGCAAACCTCCTCGGCTCCACTTTTCATTGAGTGGACAGCATTTAGAATACTTTGGAAGCCTGGAAAGCCTCCCCTAAGAATAAGGCTTTGTTCTAGTAGCTTAAAGATGACCTCCAAAAGTTATTTGGTCTATTTTTTAAATTTTATTTAAGTCCTTACAAACTCTGCGTGCTGGACAGCATTGGCTTCTCTAACACAGAATTAGATCTCTACTTTTATGAGCAACTCCTGGAAAAAACATTAAGGCATATTTGTAAGCATGTTCCCTCCCTCTGTTTGCAAGTCTGAGTTGTTATTAAAGCCATATTATACTTATCAGGAATTTCTTCCTAACAGGGAATTGGAGGGGAGAAGGTGTTAAGGCATCTCTGAGGAAGGAGAACAAAGGAAAGGAAAGGTCACAGACTGGGAAGGGAAGGTCATTCACACAATCTGAGGAACTTTCAGAGCATTCTGGTAAGTGTGACAATAATTCCCAGTATTATCCCCAATCTGTTGCCTGCTCCTGGGACCCAAACTGTGCTGGCAAGTTCTACCCACGTGAGCACCCACAGGTCCTTTTTTTCCCAGTTTCCCTGACAAGGGTCTGTAATTCCCAGCACTGGAGGTGACACGTGTGGGACCAAGAGGCTTCTGCCCTGGCACAGCCCTGCTGTAGAGAACTGTCAGAGTTAACTGGACACTGCTCCAGTTCCACCACCACAGCTCAGCTCCAGCCCAGCCTTTGGCGGCCGTGGCACAACCCCTGTGCTGCACTCTGTGGGGAGATCTGAGAGGAGCTGCTTCTGGAGGGCCAGGGTGGTGTTTACAGCGTGTCTTAGGCTAATACTGAATGAAGGTTCTTCATTTTCCCTTTGGAAGTAGAGCACTGCCAGAGCAGTTAGCAGTAATTAACAGAGCAAAGATGAAAGGCTGCAGCAAGCAGGTAAAACCAGGGTAACCGTAACTCGGTCCCCAGCAGGGCAGGGGAGGCCACCGAGGCCCCAGGGCTCCTCGGGGGGCTTCACCCACAGCTCCACAACACCCAAAGCTCTCACCCAGAGCAGAGGGAAGGGAGGGAATGAGGCCGAGGTCAGAGGGGGCAGGAGGAGCACACCCAGTCACACTACACCAGGGAGCAGCACCAGGTCGTGCCAGCCCTGAAAACAATCCCCCGGTGTGCTGACTTATTCAACACCCTCTGCTTCTAAAACCCAATTTTACAACCAGACATTGAAAGGAGAACAGGGCTTCCAAGCACATTATTTTGTGCAATACCTAAGAAAATAAGCCCAAAAGAAACACAGGAAGTTTTGGCTCTCTGAATTCTTTGTGGAAAGAGTTTCTTGGGAAGAAACCGGGCACTGTGCTTCCAGTGAGACTCAGGAGAAAGTACGGGGAGCTCCAAGCACTGGCCAGAGGAGGCACCTGCCTGAAGTCACTGCAGGTGTCTCTGAAGGGCTGGCTGTGCTCTCCCACCAGCTGGACTCCTCCCAGACATCAATCCCACCGTGGTACCAGCCTGGCTCCACCACCTCTGCCCTCCTCCCTGCACTGCTTGGCCACACACACATCCACCTCAGGTGTTTATGTTCCCTGCATTACACTTTAACTCCCTGACATCACCCCACCTTCCTGCCCCCTGAAACCCCTTCACCCCGAGCTCTGTCCTCCCCAACATCCATTTCCTGACGTACACAAAGGTGCTGTTTGAGGCAATAAAAGCAAAGTTACCCCGAGGGAAGTGAGTATTATACCAACTCCCACTTCCCCTCTCCTGCACTACAAATCAACAGCGCAGCCAACTCTTGAATTCGTGTGGTTACAAATGTTTCAGTCAAAAAAACAAAACAAATCCCACAAAAAAAAACCCAAACTTGCTAAAATGAAATCCCTCTACATTTCATCTTGCAAGTAAAACACATCATCTGTGCTAAACTCAGCAGGTAACAACACACAACAACTGCCTGAGCCCTACAAGGATTTCCCACATCCACAACGTCCATCTACCAAAGTTACAACTACTGTGCCTAACAGATTTCTCTATGTGCCTTTTGTTATCACCTTCCAACATTTTATAGTTGTAAGACAGGTGTTTACCAATTTAGAAAGGGATTTACATGAGAAGCAACTCTCAAAGCTTTAATTAAGGAAACGTGACAGGCAAGTACAGGACGATCACCTTATTGATAAGCCCGTTATCACGTGCAGACTGTGTGCTTGCAATGACCCACATTTGGGAAACGGGCTCTTTTTTCTGAATATTAATTAAAAAAAGGTTAAGAACATACACGAGAACCACAGATTTTTACAATACACACACAAGTACATTCCACAGCTATTAACACTACAGACTTGCACCTAATCTCAGGGGGAAAAATAAGAACTTTAACAGTAAGAACATCCCAGAAATATTACTGAGCTCCACTTTTATTTGTCTCCAAAGAGAAGCCCTCAAGATTAAACTAAAAGCTGCTGTTTCCACTTCCTTGTCCACATGAGTGGCAGGGTCTGGTCAACTCTGAGATCTCCTTCTGCAAGAGTAATTCTCTCTTAGGCCTGTGAATTCTCATTGGATATAAATAAACCAAACCAATTGCATTATCTGAGGTAAAGGAGGTTTCATCAGTATGATGTCAGAAAGAAAAACAGAAGCCACAAAGCAAGATCAACTGTCATCTTTGCCAAAAAAATCTGGAAAAGTGAATAATGAAGAGCAAGAATGCCTTCACCTGGAAAATTAACTGGCTGGAGATAAAAATACACATTGCTCTTAAGCTACTCTTCAGAACAAAGTTTCAGTTTAGAGTCAAATCACAAGAAATGTGGTTCAAAAAACAATATTGGGACATCTGCAGAAAGCAGCAGCCTGTCAGAGACAAAAAAATTAAAAACAAAATAAAATTTTCAAAAGCTTTAATTGTGAAATCCTGGTCTCTCCCATCCAGTATCAGAAAGATTTTGTTTTTCTTTCGCATAATCTGGGCAAGTTGCCCAGAAAATATGAAAAACTGAACTCAGGACTCAGGGAGCAAGTTAAACAAAAAACAGAATTGCCTTTTAATTTTAAAGACACATTTTCATTCACTAGGTACAGTCATACCCACCTTTGCTCCAAAGCATGTAACTGTTCCCAAAACTCTTAACACCCCTCTGCCCCATAAAGTGGCACTACCTCAATACTTCATATTTTATACTTAGTATTTTAGAACAAGGCTGTGACTGTCACTACAAAAAGTCCTTTGGAGTGCCTTGGGATAACTGGCCATGTCTTCAAGAGGAAATAACAGCCCAGAGAGGAGCAGAGTTAAGTGTCCCAAATCACCAGATCCCTGCCCGATCTGGCAGCCAAGTTTAAATACTTTATTCTGACTGGAGTTCAGAAGTTGGTTCCTCATGACACAAGTGCTCAGCTGACTGCAATCTCAGCTTTTCCTGCTCCTGGGATCTCAGCAGAGAGCACAGCCCACCACAACTGCCATGGCAGCAACCAAAAACACAGCGCCAAGAACTCCAGAGCAGAGACACTCGTTTCATAAAAGGTGATGTTCACTCACACATCACAGGTTCTTTTTCATGGGCTGTAATTACAGCCTGAGCTGGGCTTGCTCTTCCTCCTTTAGTGCAAAGCAACCTCACAGTAACCTTCCCATCACATCCTCTGTCGCTGCAGACCTTGACAGGAAGTTATAGAGATTTCAGAGAGATGTTTCCCAACGTTAGAGAGCTGAAAATGAAAAATCTTTAAGGTCCACCTTCTGCTAAGGCCTCTGAGCCCTGAAGCAGCTCCCTATATAGAAATATATATTTCAGTTAAACTTTTCTTTCCACCAAATCTGAAAAAAGTAAGTTTGCAGCAAGAGATTAACTCAGGCACAGATGAGGACGAGGCCTGTTCAGGCTGACAGCTAGTCCCATTTCCCCTCCTGAGATGTGATTCTGTTACCTTTTTCCCTCATTTTATCAGATTAACAGCACAGTCTCATCACAAAATTCAGACACTGCACTATCAAAACTCTGTTCTCCAGAATTAAGCCTTCCCAGCTATTGACATCTCCCATTTCTCCATTTGTCTCACTCTCCAAACTCGGGCAGTCACCTGCAGGCTGCACCTCATGGCAGGGGAGATCCAGAGTTTTCTAACTTTCTTTAAAAAACCCACCCGAGACTTTATCCAAACTCTCCTCCTCCAAAGCCACGGCTCTGAACTCGGCCCGACGAGGACACGCGCAGGGTTTAATGGAATTATGTTTACTCAAGTCCTGCATCACCCAGACTCTTGCTGATTTGGGTATGACAACTCCTGGCCCAGCTGAGAAAGAACAGAAAGCTTTTATTCCAATTTAAACGATTTGTCACAGAAAACGGCATCCTCCAACACGCAGCCAAACTCCTGTTTACAGGGAAGGATTTTCAAACCGAGTCTTTGCTGCTTTTCACTCCAGACTGACATTGTATTCCTGGAAGTCATGAGCAGGGACACGGTATTTATAAAATGCAGCAGCGGAAATGGTGCTTCTCAGATCACCTGCCACTGCAACTGCCCAGTGCTCCGAGCTCTTTTTGATGGAAGGACAAACACTGGGAAGAGAGGCAGGCCAAGAACTTATTATTTGGTCTCATCACTATGTGACCACCTGAGACCCTTCCAGGAATTAAATTCCAACTCAGGCCTAAGCTGACCCACCTATTTCTCTCATAGTCCAGCCAAAAAAAAAACAAATGAACAAAGAGAAAAATGCAAAATCAGGTGCTGTTTGGTATGGGCTGAGATAGCACTGACCTACTCTCAAAAAATGGTCCCAGGAAAAGGTTATTCTCCAGAAGAGGAAAATTATATTGAAGGGGATGGGGGGGAAAGCCCATAAATCAAAATATGTGCTGCTTGCCCTTTCTCCCACTCCCCAAGCTTTACCCTTTGCCTTGGGTTGGGCCTAAGAATCTTCAGGCCTTATCTTTATCTTGCTGTCCATTGAGTCTCATCCTCCCTGGAGAAGCCTTTTGAGGTTCCTAAGGACAGGCAGCAAGTGGAGCCTGAGCAGGGAAGGGTGGAGTACTGGAACTCCAGAGACAGTCTTTGTTCTGGGCGTTCATTAGATAATGGCAGTGGCCTTCACCAAAACACAAGTTATAAACAGGGCAAAAGGAAGTGACTTTGGTCACAGAACCGCTCAGTTTTCACCCCTGCCTTGCATGATGTCAGACTCTCACCAGCTCTCCGGTTACCGGATGATCTCCAAGAGCAAATGAGACTGAAATACAGCATTTAAAAAAAATAAATAAAAGGCAAAAGAGGGGAAAAAAGGCGTAAGAGAAACCCACAGCCACATCTGCCTGGTCATCTGCTGCTTTATCACCTCTGACGAGGAACACAAGTCATTCCTCATTGCTAAATCATTACAAATCAGCTATAACAGTACCACAAGCAAGTTCCACAATTAACTGCTCCTGCAGCATATCAATCCATTAAGCCCCACACAGCTGTGCTACCTTGGCAGTGCGGCTACAGGGAGAACAACACCATCCCCGGCCGTGCCGCGCCAAAAGCCAGGCCCGGCCGCCCGTATGTGGAGCGCGGGGGCGGGCGGGGGCCGCAGCTCGGCGGGGAAACCGCGCTCCAGCTCCCGCTCCGAGCGCCGGCCCGGGGCTTCCCCGGCCTCTCCTCCGCTGCCCCCGGCCCGCTCCGCTCCGCCGCCCCCTCTGCCCGCTTCAAAGGCTGCCGACTTCTCAATTAAAGAAAAAAAAAAATATGCAATCAGCTTCAACAGCGTCGCTGTTCCCGTGCCAGAATGGAAATCCAAGAGAATACGCTAAAGCAGGGAAGAGCATCGGAGGTTCCTCCATGAAAACAAAGGCTATAAAAAGGACAAATATGGTTTTAAAGAGCAGCCGCCTGTACACAAACAGCAGCCCGGACTGCCGGCCACGGCAGAGGCTCGGCGGCACCCACGGCCACACCTGAGCCACCCCCAGAAGGTTTCAGCCCGCAGGCAGCGGCCCCGGCCCGAGCGGAGCCCGTCCCCACCTGCCCACCCGCAGGAACGGCGTCCCCCTCACCTCCTCCTGGGAGGCACCAAGCACCCCGTACACAACACATGACATGATGTAACCACCAGCGCGGCCCTGGCCCACGCCAGTCCAAAATATAATGGTCAGTCAAAACAAATAAAAAACCTGCAGTTCCTCCCATATCCTGACCGGTTTCATGGAAAACTACAGTTTGTCATTCAAGTGCATTTTACATAACAGGGAATATAATCTATGGAGTGCCTGCCTTCTGCTCCACCTGGGCACAAATTTAAGGAGAGGACAGATGACACCTCGGTTTGGAAGGTGGGTCTGATTTTTGGAGAGAAAATAAGTTTAGTTCCCAATATATTTAGCTGCTTTATTTTTTCCTCCTGCATGACCCCCATTTATACCTCAAATGATGGAAATTTCTCTGTAATCAAGCACTGGAAGATGCTAATCCCGTGATGGAAGTAAACACACGTAGGGATCACGGAAAGCAATTGAGGATAGCCGGACTCTTCCAGCTTGTTTTGGGGGAAATAATCCTCGATCTGCAGGGCCGGTTCTAAATAAATAAAATACAAAATATGCGGCTGGAAAGTAAATACAGGGAAACGGGTTTGGAGCTCGAAGCCACCTGGAAAATGACGCTATTGTGCACCCCGGGAGCAGGGAGAGCAGCCGGTGACACNGGGAGGGCGGCGGGTGCCACGGCCCCCGCCGGTGACAGCCCACCGGGATTACCGGCACCGCTCCGCTCCTATTTTCCAGGCGGATTTGGGGCCGCGGGACCTGCTCCCTCCACGCGTTTTGCAAGCTTTGAGGTTATGCAATTTAAATTTTTTTTTCTGTTTACTTTTAAAACTTCGCGTGTGCCCCCCCACCCCAGCCCCCCTTTCCCACCAGGTTCGGGAATTGAGCCC